>VWYK01031763.1:0-31498 GCA_013399775.1 Semnornis frantzii | reverse complement strand
CTGCAGGCTCATGTTGAGCTTTTCATCAACCCAGTCTCCCAGGTCCTTTTCCTCAGGGCTGCTCTGCAACCATTCACCACCCAGCCTGTATTTGTGCTTAGGATTGCGCCTACCCAGGTGCAGGACCTTACACTTGGCTTAGAAAAGTTTTCACTCCTCCTTGGATTTCCCTTTGATGAGAAGCACAACTCAGCGCTCTCATTTTCTACACCCTCTCAGATTCTGCTGGTTCAGAAGAGTTTCTGAAGCACAGAAGCGCTGGGGTGCAGTTTACCTTCACCTGGAAGCTGGATGCTGGTGCATTTTGCCCTCGGTGCACTGTTTTGCATCAGTCACAAATTATCATACATCGTTACTGACAAGGCAGCCACATCTGGGCAGACAAGAGGCCTGCAGGCTGGGAGGACAGGGTATTTTCCCAGCTCTCACATGCCTGATGCTGTTTTGGGTATTTGTTGGAGGTGAACCAGCAACATTCAGTGCCTTGTTAGTGCATGTCTCTGGGGGAAGTATTCATATATTGAACTTGTGTGTGTTGGCTCACGATGAAATTATTCACCACGAACTGCATGTAAATCTTTTTTTTTTTTTTTAATCCTAACCCAGTTATTCTTCTTAGTTTCTCACATGCTCTCCCTAAAAAAAAAAAAACAAACCCAACAGAAAAACAAACAAACAAAAAAACCAAACAAACCCAAAACACAACAACCCCCAAAATAAACAAAACCAACCGACCAACAACAAACCAAACCCAAACTATACTCCAAAACCCCAGTTTATCCACTTTTAAGGTGCATTTTTAATCTTCTTTCTGTTCAGCTGAGATAGCCCCATGGGTTCTGAGCCTGAATATCTATGCAGTGTACTCATTCCAGCTGCTACTTGAGCTCTTCTTCCCTTTTAAGAGCTCCTAATGCGTCTGGGATAAAAACTGCTTCCAGCATTGGTGGCCTGAATATCACTTACTTTGCAAAACTTCTGAAACCCAACCTTGCAGTTGTTTACCAACTTGAAATGCCACCCAGAGAGCTGAGAGCCATACATTATTATTGCAACTTCCAATTTAGCTCATCTGGTTATAGCTGACCCGGGAGGGAGGGATTAGGTTCCTACAGCCTCCTCAGATGGGACCTGTTGCTGACATTTAGCTGAGGAGGGACTGAAGCGTGGCTGAAGGATGCCATAGGAGGGAGAAGTGCCCCATCCCTCACAGCTGCAGCAGGTTGTTTTTCAGTGCCTGATAGAAATCATGTCTCATGCTGCCTGTAAAGAAAGCATGTTGAGTAAGCAGCGAGCGTGGAGGAACAGCAATAAAAGCAGTTTTTGGGAGGCAGCCAAGAAGCAGGGTTAGAGAGACACAGCTGATCCTGCACGCCTGGAAAGCATGAGATACAGACAGGGCAGCGCATGGGCTGTGCAAAGTCCTCTGTGTGTGACAGTGACTGCACCAGGCGGAGACAGGCTTGTGCTGGGCTTGTCGCCTGACTCACGAGCTCACTTCATGGTTTGGACCAGCACAGAATTGTCTGACTTGGAAAAAACCTTTCAGGTTACCAAATCCAACCATCAACCCAATACCACCGTGACAATGAAACCAGGCCCCAGTATGCCAAGTCCACAGGTTTCTCAAATGCCTCCAGGGACAGTAACTCCTTCACCTCCCTGGGCAGCCTCTTCCAATGCCTGACCGCTCTTGCAGCAAAGAAATTGCTCTTCATATCGAACCTAAACCTCCCCTGGCACAATATCAGGCCATTTCTTCTTGTTCTAACACCTGATACGAGGGAGGAATAGTCCAGGTTATAACAACTATAGGACAGAATGAGATGTGTTAGATCTTTCTTCTCCACTGGGCAAACAGGAAAGGATCCCTGTTAATCTACTAGGCAGGGAAGAATCCCTGTTAACCCACAAGGAAGGGAAGGATCCCTCTTAACCCACTAGCCAAACAGAGAAGGATCTGCAGTAGACAGATGGACATTGATTTAATGGGTATTGTATTAAGGTGTTAATAGAATGTACCCAGTATTATAGAATGGGTGTTCATAGAATGTACCTGGTATTATATAAAGGGTGTTGATAGAATGTACCTTAATATGTATTAATATAATGGATCTGTTCGCTGTTTATTTGTAAGGCAAACCCCTGGGTGCCCCAGAAGAGAGGCACCACCAGAATTCCTCAGGAACGAAGGGGATCATTTAATATAATGGATATGTTCGCTGTTGATGTGTAAAGCAAACTCCTGGGTGCCCCAGAAGCAAGCCACCACCAGAATTCCTCAGGAACGAAGGGGATCACTTAATCAAGTACCACTTCCTAGTTCCGCAGCGAGGGCGAACAACCCAAACAAGGCACGACGCGAGCGCCCACGGGGATTGCCCCCTCGGGCAGCGCAGCCGGGGATGTCCCCGCCGCCCCCGCAGCCCGATCCGGAGGAGGGGCCGGGGGTGCGCCGCCCACGCCTGGAGGCCGGGGCGGGAAGCGGGAGCAGGCCNGAGACGGCGGCCGCTGCTAACCGGCCCCCCTCCCTCCCCACGCTTCAGCCGCCGGCCGGCAAGCGGAGCGCAGCGGTGACGCGGGCTGGCCCGGGCTGATCCTGTGAGTGGGGATGGGGTTTGGGTTTCGCGGGGTGCGGGGGGGTTAATGGCGGTGCCCGCCGCAGGGATGGCTGCGGGAGAGCCGGCAGCGGGAACAGGGAGCGCTGCGGTGTGCGGCAGCTGCGGCTTCTGCGCCGGCAACCGACAGCGACCGCATCGGCGTTGCCTCCGTTCCGGGTCTGCTTTCTGCAGGGTACGGTGGAAGCTCAGCCCGCTGCGGCTCCCAGCCGCTCTCTGCTGCTGCAATTCAGCTTTTGGGTAGGAAGAACGACCAGAAAATGGAGTGTACGCCTGGGTTGTGGCAGCAGCGTGAAGCCCTTGGCAGCTGTCTCGTAGGTTCGGGTGTTGTCACCCTGCTGGGGGCTGAGTGACCCCATCAACTGGTGGCCCTGGGTATGGAGAGGTGTTTGAACATGGGGTACAGCTGTGCATGACAAATGGGGGACGCAGAACTCCTTAACTAGCTTTTCTTAGAGCTGGGAAAGCATCTTCCATTACAGATCCATAGAATTGCTTGGCTTGGAAAAGACCTCTAAGATCATCAAATGCAACCAGCAACCCAACACCACCATGGGCATTAAACCATGTCCCACGATGGCCACACATTTCTCAAACACCTCCAGGGATGCTGCCTCCACCACCTCCCCGGGCAGCCTGTTCCAATGCTTGACCACTCTTGCAGCAAAGAAATTGTTCCCAATATGCAAACATACCCTCCCCTGGCACAATTTCAGGCCATTTCCTCTTGTTCTGTCACCTGATACTAGGGGGAAGGGACCAATCCCACCTCACTACAACCTCCTTTCGGGAATTGTAGAGAGCAATAAAGTCTCCTTTCAGCCTTCTCTTCTCCAGGTTGAACAACTCCAGTTTCTTCAGCCATTCCTTGTAACACTTGTTCTCTAAACCCTTCACCAACATCTCCTCTTATTAATGCATCTCCTATTACTAAGTGTTTCCTCTTATTAAATAAAAAGTGAGTTTTGGGCCTAGATGTAGATGTGCTGAGCTTTGGAGAGTGGAAGTGGTTCCTTCTCACCTGCACTGAACATCTTCATGGGACCACTTCTGGGCAAGAGCATCTGGGTGTAACCAGTAAGTCCTAAACTTTATTGAGTACTTCTCTCTTCTAAGCAGCCACTTCAGCAAAGGTTTGTAAGCCTGTGACTTCAGGAAAAGGTATAAATTGTGTCTATGGAGACCTTGAGTTCAAGGCAGTGTTACTACCTGCTGAGCTGATTCTTCACAGATTACATCAGCTTGGAAGGGACCCTCAAAGGTTGTCTTGCCCAACTTTGCTGCAGTCAGCAGGGTCACCACCAACTGGCGCAGGCTGCCCAGGACCACAGTAGGACTCTACTGTTTGCAGCTGGTAGTGAAGTCGTAACGAAAGCAGGCTCCTTTCTACCCATTTTTGGAAGCAAGGGCTCTCCTTTCTCCACTCTGGAGTAGCTGCACTTGTATTCTGCTTGCTGCCCATTTTTGTGTCTTGTTAGAGCTGCTGGAGGTCCTCACACCAGTGAGCTGTGCCTGATGCAGCTGCGCTGAGCTTGCTGAATGCAGTCAGAGCAGGAGCATCTACAGGTTCCAGCTACACTCAAGAGAGCTGCAGAGGCAAGGACTACTCACTCTTGAAGGTTTGGAGCACCATAAAGGCTTGGATAGGTTACCAGTACAGACTCTTGTAGTTGTCTTCCTGTGGCTCACTGGTGTGAGGACACAGCTGAGACTTCCCTGAGTCATGAGACTGCTCTGTGTGTCTCACTTTCGTTCTCTGTCTGCTTCTGCACTGTGCTGCCTTTGAACCATAACTGCCCTTCTGCTGTGGGCTTTCCACATAGAAACTTTCCCTGCCTGAGAGTTTCCCTCAGATATAATTACTCTCTGTTGGCCTGAAGGCTCTGGGCTGCCTTTGTGAGACAGTCTTTTGACCATGGATGAGAAGCAAGCTTGGAGACTCGGCTATTAGGAATGAGGTGCATTTTGAAGTGATGTTAATCAGACCTGGTTTTTCCTCACTTGTTTGTGGGTATGGTTCCTTAGAACTGAGAGCCACAAAGATGATCAGAGGGTTGCAGCACCTCTTCTATGATGACAGGCTGAAAGAATTTGGGCCGTTCAGCTTGGAGAAGAGAAGGCTCCAGGGAGACCTTTTGACTACATTTCAATATCTGAAGGGGACCTATGGGAAGGCTGGGGAGGGGCTGTTCAGAGGGGCTTGTGATGACAGGACAAGAAGCAGTGGTTTGAAAGTGAGGCAGGGTAGCTTTAGGTTGGATATTAGGAGGAAGCTCTTCACAATGAGGGTGGTGAAACACTGGAACATGTTGCCCAGAGATGTGGTGGAGGCCCCATCCCTGAAGACATTGAAGATCAGACATGATGTGACCCTGGGCAGCCTGATCTAGTTGGAGATGTCCCTGCTGACTGTAGTGGGTTGGCCAAGATGAGTTTGAGGGTCCCCTCCAACCAGCTGTGATCTATGAACCTGTATAAACTGTTTCAGCAGTAACTGAAGAGGAGCTCAGAGAGACTCCATCTGATGGCTGAGGACTTTAAGGGTTGATACATGAGGGAAAATCTAGTCTTTGCTCATTTCTTAGCAGCAATAAGCAGAGTGTTGTTAATTTAATGCTAGCCATTTACCCATTTGATTTAGTCTAAGTTTGGAGGGCAGTTTTGAGTAGCTATCACATGAGGCAATATTTTCTCTGGTCACCTGGTAATCTGTCACTAATGGAAACTGGATGGATGTGGTGGGGTCAAAGGCCATTAATGCAAACCAGTTTTCCCAGTGAGAGCTCATTCAGGTCCCTTTCTGCCACCTGCCTTGTCTTCTCCTAAGCTTTAGCAAATATTGTGCTTTTTTCACAAGCAGTTTGCAGTTGCTCCTCTCAACTTTCACATGGAAATATCTTGATGGTTTCAAAACAAGGCTTTTGTTCCCGAGCAGCTCTGTTGGGCAACAGCTTTACTTTTATCACAGTGCTTGGTTGCAGGCTGGCAACAGGACTTGCAGAGTTCTTCTGATTCTCAAGAGTCAATTAATTATTACAAGAGGGACGTGGAACTGTCAATGTGGGGTCAGAGGAGGCCACAAAGGTGATCTGAGGGCTGGAGCACCTCTGCTGTGAGGACAGATGCTAATCTCTTTTCAGTGGTGTCCTGTAATGGGACAAGGGGCAATGGACACAAACTGGAACACAGGAGGTTCTACCTCAACATGATGAACCTCTCTACTGTGAGAGTGCTGGAGCTCTGGAGCAAACCATTTGCAATCAGAAGTAGTCTGTGGTATTATGGTGTTGCTTCTAGAAACATCTCCCTCTGTACTCAGCACTGGTGAGGCCACACCTTGAGAACTGAGTTCAGTTTAGGACCACTCACTCCAAGAAGGACACTGAGGAACTGGAGCAGGTCCAGAGAAGGGCAACAAAGATGGAGAAGGGTCTGAAGAACAGGGCTGAGGAGGAGCAGCTGAGGGACCTGAGGCTGTTCAGCCTGAATAAAGGTNACAGGAGGTTCTACCTCAACATGATGAACCTCTCTACTGTGAGAGTGCTGGAGCTCTGGAGCAAACCATTTGCAATCAGAAGTAGTCTGTGGTATTATGGTGTTGCTTCTAGAAACATCTCCCTCTGTACTCAGCACTGGTGAGGCCACACCTTGAGAACTGAGTTCAGTTTAGGACCACTCACTCCAAGAAGGACACTGAGGAACTGGAGCAGGTCCAGAGAAGGGCAACAAAGATGGAGAAGGGTCTGAAGAACAGGGCTGATGAGGAGCAGCTGAGGGACCTGAGGCTGTTCAGCCTGAATAAAGGTTCTGTGCTCTCTGCAGCTCCCTGAAATGAGATTGGAGCTAGATTGGGGTTGATCTCTTCTCCCAAGTAACAAGTGATAGGATGAGAGGAAATGGCCTTAAGTTGCACCAGGGAAGGTTCAGGCTGGGCATGAGAAGAAGCTTCTTCTCTGAAAAGATTCTCAAACTTTGAAACAGGCTGCCCAGGGAAGTAGCTGAACCCCCATCACCAGAGGTGTTTCAAAGATGTAGAGATGTGGTGCTGAGGGACATGGTTTAGCAGCAGCCTTGGAAGACTTAGAGAATGTTTGGACTCAAAAGTCTTCTCCATCCCAAGCAAATCTGTGATTCCATGATTTTATATCCTTAAATATCTGCCTGTGAGCCAGGCTTCCCAGTGAACCTGTAGCTCCATCTCAAAGGGGTTTCTAAATGCTGGATGAACTCACCCTGACTTATGTCCTGGTGATGCTGATGGAGCCAAAGTTGTCATTTCCCTGTGACTGGGGACAAAGTCTTGGGCTGTGCGTTTTTTCTTTTTTCATGCTTAGCAAAGTGGTTCTGCACCCAAGTGCTCCTTCTGATTTGGAAGTTGCATTGTGTGCACACCCTCCCCTGGGGCTGGGTTTGCAGGTTCTATCATCTCTCAATCTTTATTCCAGTCTATAAAACCAGGCTACTTCCTGGACACGCCTCAGGAATCACCTTCTTTCTAGTTAAGTTGAGCAGGTTTGTATATGCAGGTCTAGGCCCAGCCTTGCAGTAAGCAAACCACCTCTTCTGATCTTTACTTCCTGACTGTTTGACTTGAGGGGCAAAGCAAGCCATGGATGTGGATCAGCCACAGGATCAAGCTGGACTGCTGGCTGATCCAATATCAAAGATGAGGGGAATGAAGGACATTAGGGCAGATCTAGATTGACTTTATCTAGCTAGAATGTTTCTTTCAGTGGGTGGCCTGTCACAAGTGATGTTCCCCAAGGCTCAGTGATGGGACCTGTTCTCTTTAATATAGAATCATAGAATGGTAAGGTTGGAAGGGACCTCAAGGATCATCCAGTTCCAACTCCCTGCCATAGGCAGGGACACCTCCCACTAGTACAGGTCACTCAGGGCCTCCTCCAACCTGACCTTGTACACCTCCAGGGAGGGAGCAGCCACAATGTCCCTGGGCAACCCGTGCCAGTGTCTCACCACCCTCACTGCAAACAACTTCCTCCTAACATCCAGTCTAAATCTGCCAGTTTAAACCCATGGCCCTTTGCCCTGTCATTACAAGACCTCGTAAACATCTTCATCAACCTCTGGATGACGGGGTGGAGGTCTGCAGATGACAGTATTCACCTGCTGGAGAGGAGGAAGGATCTATAGAGGGATCTGGCCATGATGGATCAATGGGCCAAGGCCTGTGGGATGAGGGTTAACAAGACCAAGCACTGGGTCCTGCACTTAGGTCAGAACAACCCCAATGAAGGCTCCAGGCTTGGGGCAGAATGGGTGAATACTGCCCAGCAGAAAAGGACCTGGGGGTACTGGTTGACAGAAGCTGTATATGAGCCAGTGTGTGTGCCCAGGCGGTCAAGAAGGCCACCAGCATCCTGGCCTGGATCAGTGAGAGTNGGCCTGGATCAGCAAGAGTGGCCAACAGAACCAGGGCAGTGATCATGTTTCTGTACTGGGCACTGGTGAGGCCCCACCTTGAGTGATGTTTTCAGTTTTGGGCCTCTCACTCCAAGAAGGATGTTAAGGGGCTGGAAGAGGTCCAGAGAAGGTGAATGAAGCTGGTGAAGGCTGGTGAAGAGCAGCTGAGCTGTTTAGTCTGAAGAAAACGAGACTGAGGGGAGATCTCACTGCTCTCTACAGGTCCCTAAAAGGAGGCTGGAGCCAAGTGGTGTCAGTTTCTTCTCCTGAGTAACAAGTGCTAGGACAAGAGGAAACAGCCTCCGGTTGCACCGGGGAAGCTTTAGGTTAGACGTCAGAAGAAACGTCTTCACTGAAAGGGTTCTCAAGGACTGGAACAGGCTGCCCAGGGAGGTGTTTCAGAGAGGCCAAAATGTGGTGCTGAGGGATGTGGTTTAGCACCAGCCTTGCTAGGTTTAGGTAATGATTTAATTCAATCTTAAATGTCTTTCCCAACCCAAACAGTTCTGTGATTCCACGATCCCAGTTAAAGTGTTTGATTTCCAGCCCGTGCAGGTTTGTTTGTGTGTGTGATGGGTTTCAGGGCTGCTGTTAAGCCCTAGAAAGCAAGAATGACTTTTCGAACTGATTAAGCTAAAGGTAATGTTGGCATAGGGACAGGAGAGGATGGAAATCTTCCTTGCCTACATGTAGTGAGGTTGGAGAGTAGGGTTCCCACCCCTTGCACTGCAGATTTTGAAGTTGTCTTTCAGTAGGGTAGGAGGGAATTGAAAGACTTTTCCCATAAACCTTGATCAGTATCTGATGATGCTTGAATGCTGGGCAAGTTCAACATGCTTATACCTCAGTGTTTCTTCTCTGTTTAGTTCTTAAGTGTAGTGCTTGGGATTGCAGCCATCAGTAAGCATCCCCTGGGGCTCAGAAGGCCTCTGCTTCCCTTGCGGGAGGTGACCTATCTGATGTTCCAAGAAAGATCTCAAAATCAGGCCTTTCCCCTCAGCACCTCTAAGGCAGCTTTCTTGGAAGGTAATGAAACAGCAGAAAAATCAGTGGTTAGGTTGCACAGAGATGTGGTTGAAGTTCTATCGCTGAAGACATTTAAGATCAGGCTCAGTGTGGCCCTGGGCAGCCTGCTGTAGTTGGAGATATCCCTGCTGACTGCAGTGGGGGTTGGACAAGATGACCTTTGAGGGTCCCTTCCAATCTGATGCAATCTGTGAAAACAGTGTGGAAAGAAGAGCCAAACAACTTTGTTCCTTGTAGGATACAGCTCAAAGCAGTTGGGATGCTGCAGGCCGGGAAGTTCTTGATAGCTGAGTATAGAAAGCAAAGGAAGAGGTTTGAAGTAGTGGGCACCACGAGAAGCAGGGATGGTAGCCCACCTCTTTGTGTGCATGACAAACACCACAACTACTTAGGGGCAGGGTAGCCAAGCTCCTTGTCTGCACTGCAGTGTGGGAAGGACTTGCCTCAGATGATAAACTGCTGTTCTCTTTCATGATTAGAGCAGGGCCAGTGGGGACGGTGGGTCTGGAGTCCTGTCTACAGGAACTTAAAACTCTGTGGTGAGGTCCATGCCTGAAAAGGACTTGGAAGCCTTTGAGCTGTCTGGCTATTGTGGGCTCTCTGTGCTTGATTAGTGCAGAAGTTCTTGGGTAATTACCTAGTTGGGAATGGTTTTAAGCTGAGGGAGAGTAGGTTTAGACTGGATCTTAGGAAGAACTTCTTCACTACAAGGGTGGTGAGACTCTGGAATGGGTTGCCCAGAGAGGTTTTGAATGCCCCTTCCCTGGAGGTGTTCAAGACCAGATTGGATAGGACCTTGAGCAACCAAGCTCAGTCGAGAGGTGTCCCTGCCCATGGTGGGGAGATTGGAGTACATGATGTCTAAGGTTCCTTCCAACCTAAGCCGTTCTGTGAGTGTATGATTACAGTGCCATATCTTGTGTTTAAGAACCCAAAGTAACCATGAGAGGCTTTAGGAGAGGACCTGGTGGGTGGTTCTCTGCCAAGATGTTGGCTGTGTTTAAACTGGAGGAGGGCAGATTTAGGCTAGAGATTGGGAAGAAATTCTTTCCAGTGAGGGTGATGAGGCACTGGAACAGGTTGCCCAGGGAGGCTGTGGGTGCTCCCTCCCTGCAGGTGTTTAAGGTCAGGCTGGATGGGGCCTTGAGCAACCTGGTCTGGTGGGAAGTGTCCCTGCCCATGGCAGAGGGCTTGGAATTAGATGATCTCTGAGGTCCCTTTCAACCCAAACCATTCTGTGATTCCATTCTATGTTTTATACTCACTGGAATTCATCTTTGCTCCCTGGCTTCATTATAGCTGTGGCTGATAATAATGGAGAAGTCACAAGTGCATGAGTCAGTAGCCCTGGCTTGTGCTGGTGAGGTAGATAAGCTGTGATTGCCCTCCAAAGTGTTCTACTTTGTTCTCTTGATTGCTGTTGTTGCTGGTTAGGTAATAAGTAGGGCAGAGATGAGACCTGTGCCAACTGAGGAGAGAGGTGCTTGGTGTCTGCTAGGAGTGCTGCAGGTGAAGGGTCTTCAGTTTGGGTTGGTTTAAGCTTTAATCACTTAGGTTTAAGATGCTTAATCAAATACTGTGATCTGACACCAGCAGATTGAGGGAGGTTCTCCTCCTACTCTCCTCTGCCCTAGTGAGGCCTCATCTGCAGGTCAGGTGAGACAGGGAACTGCTGGAGAGGGTCCAGTAGAGAATCCAAAGATGCTGGGAGACTTGGATCATCTCCGTGAGGAGGAAAGGCTGAAAGACCTGGGGCTGATGAGCCTGGAGAAGAGCAGCCTGAGAGGAGATCTGATCGATGCTCAGCAATATATGATGGTTGAGGGTCAAGAAGATGAGGTCCAGGCTCTTGTCAGTGGTGCCCAGTGACAGGACAAGGGACAACAGGCAGAAACTGGAACCCAGAAAGTTCCATCTGAGCAGGAAGAGAAACTTGTCTGAGAGTGCTGCAGCTCAGGAGCAGGGTTCCCAGAGTCTCCATCTATGAATACTTTCAAGGCCCACCTGGATGAGTTCCTGTGTGGCCTGCTTTAGGTGATCCTGCTCTGGTACGGGGATTGGACTCAATGATCTCCAGAGGTCCCTTCCAACCCCTACCATTCTCTGTGTGATCAAAAGCTGAGTTAAAGGGAGCTGAGGATAGATGACTTCAGCTCTTTGGAGAAGCAAAGGCGGTGCAGGACTCTCAGCTCAGCCTGGAGGAACATCAGTCTGGGGCTCTCATCGTGCAAAACTCACCTGGGAAGCTCTGGGAAGGGGTGAGACAGATGGAATCAGAGGGTGCTGCTGTGCCCATGGCGAGCTGGTGATGAGAAGCCTTCTATTTTTGAGCCTGCCGTTGGGTGAGTCACTTCATTAGCTGTGTTGGTATAAGCTGGAATGGGAGGCGCCCAGATTCCATGGTGATGGCCTCGCAGAGCACACAGGCACACAACACAACAGATTGGGTTTCTTCTCCTCATCTCACAGGTTCTGCGTCTCCTGCGCCGCGGCTGATGGCAGCGCGCAGGGCGTCACACGCTCCTCGCGCAGAGCTCCTCGGCTTGACTCCATCTGTCTCTTCCCTTCCACTAAAGCAGGCGTCTTCCTTTGCTCTCCAGCTCCTGGTTCTGTGTCTGAACATGCCACCATGGAGTAAAGCTTGAGGAGGGCAGAGTTAGATTGGAGATCAGGAAGAAATTCTTCACAGTGAGTTTGACAAGACACTGGAACAGGTTGCCCAGAGAGGTTGTGGGTGTCCTCTCCGTGGAGGTGTTCAAGGCCAGGTTGGTTGAGACCTTAAGCAACCTGGGGTAGTGAAAGGTGTCCTTGCCCATGGCAGTGGGGTTGGAACTAGATGGTCTTAAAGGTCTATTCTGTGAATCCATTCTACGAATCTATGAACCATTCCTCTTCCTTTCCTCTTTCCTCCTTCCTCTCATTCTTTACCCCAGCTCTGTCCATGCACAGCCAGGACCCAGCCCCCATACCTTCATTTTAGACTGCAGAAGAAAATGTTCCCCCATGAGAACAGTTGAGCATTGGAATCATTTCTTAAGGGAAGCAGTGGATTCCCCTACATTGGTCAGGTTTAAGACTCGGTTTGACAGGCTGCTGGGTCACCTCATTTCAACTAGACTATCACCTGGAAAGGTTGGACCAGATGGTCCCTTCCAATCTGGCATTCTGTGATAATTAGAAAGCAGTCGAGTGGAGAAATGCTGGTGGTTCTAGCACTTCCTTCTCCCTCTCCTGGCCTCCTCGGAGGGGGTAGTAGGTTGCATAACTCCAGAGAAGATCCAGCCCACAGCCTTGCAGCTACCTGGGCTGGGCATTTTGGGAAATCAGGAAGTCACTCAGAGGGTTTCTGTCAGCTGAAGGAGAGCTGTGGGCTGGCAGGTGCTTCTCTTCAGGAGCACTTACTGAAGACAGGCATTAGCAGTCACTTTAGAAAGCAGGACGTAAGTTGCCTTTGTATGCTTTGGGGTTTAGAGACATGAAGCTGGAATCCAAGCAGAAGGATCTTGCATTTCAGAAGTGTGTTAGTTGATGGAGTGGAACTTTTGAGGGTGGTCAGGAGGTCTGTGGTCTGTTAGCTCTGAGGTTCACCCAGTGTGCTCACTGGGGCAGGGTCACTGGTTAACAGTGGGGGCTTTGGAGTGGGAGCTTCCCATGGATGTGTCTCTTTCATATGGCTTGCATCACAGTAAGAGGGACAGCAAAGCTGGTGAAGGGTCTGGTGAGGAGCAGCTGAGAGAACTGGATTATTCAGTCTGGAGAAGAGGAGGCTGAGAAGAGACCTTTGGGGTCTCTACAACTTTCTGAAGGGAAATTGGAGTGAGGCGAGGGCTGGTCTCTTCTCCTAAGGAGCAAGTGATAGAATGAGAAGAAACAGCCCTGGGGGAGGTTTAAATTGGACATGAGGAACAATTTCTTCACTAAAAGAGTTGTCAAGCCCTGGAACAGGCTGCCCAGGGAGGTGGTGCAGTCACAATCCATGGAGATATTCAAGAATCATGTGGAGGTGCCACTTCTGGCCATGGTTTTGTGACCATGGTTAGGTCAATAGTTGGATTCTATGATCTCTGGCAGCTTTTGCAGCTGAAACAATTCTATGGTTCTCTGATTCCGTGGCTCTGAGATGCTGGTGAGGAAATGCAGTGCAGGAGGGAGGGGTTCCTGCAGTGACGACAGCTTCTGGGAACTGCTTCAGCTCTTGGAAACCGAAAGTATGAGGGTGAAGCTGCTGGGCTGTTTCCATTACATGTAGGCTGCCTTTCTTTTCCTCACTCTTTGTCTCTCTTTCCAAGATTAAAGCCTGTTTCTTCTTCCTAGGAACTCTTTAAAAGCTGGAACTTTGAGCCTGTGTTCCTGTGGACCTTTCCAGATCTGTTTTACTGGAGAGGGTCCCCGTGGGTTTTTTAACTCTTTGGACAGATTCATAGAATCATAGAATGGGTTGGGTTGGAAGGGACCTTAAAAGATCATCTAGTTCCAACCACCCTGCCATGGCCAGGGACACCTTCCACTAGATCACACTGTGCACGACACCCACTCCTTTCTTCATGCCACAAGCTCCTCCTGTGCTAGCCAGAAGCTTCTTGCTCCTACTAGAGCTCATTCCAGAGCCTGCAAGGGCCTTCGGCCCACCCTGGAATCGAGGCCATGGGTCCAAAGAATGCCACTGATGGCCTGGATTTAAACTGAGGATAACATGTGGATTGTCAGTGTCAGATGGCACAGCATTCATAGAACCATTGAATGGGTTGGGTTGGAAGGGACCTTAAAGATCATCCAGTTCCAACCCCTCTGCCATGGGCAGAGACCCCTCCCACCAGACCAGGTTGCTCAAGGTCTCCTCCATCCTGACCTTGAACATCTCCAGGGAGGGGACATCCACCACCTCCCTGGGCAACCTGTTGCAGTGTCTCACCACCCTGACTCTCAAGAATTTTTTTCCTCATCTCCAGCCTAAATCTCCCCTCTTTCAGCTCATAGCCATTGCCCTTTGTCCTGTCACTACAAACCCTTGTAAAAATTCCCTCCCCAGCCCTCCTGTAGCTCTTTTCAGGTATCTTGGCAGAGGAACCCCATTCCATGTGGGAAGTGGCATGCAGCAAGGTCTCCTTCAGAGGCAGCAGGACAGCTTAACCACCACCTCAATGCGCACAGAGCCCAGGAGGAGTAAGAGGCTTTCTGAATGTCCACTTGTGGGACTTTCCCTCAAGTTGATCCCCAGAAGGGCTGCTGGTAGCACCAGGCATGATCAAACAGAGTACAGGAGGTAGAAGAGGAAGGAATGAAGTCCAGATAGTGACACCAAAGGCTGTGCTGTGCACACAGAGACAAAGCATTGCTTTAAAAACCCTCGTCTTTTGCAAACAGGAAGCAGAACTCAAGTCTTTTCCAAGCTGAGATCAGTAGCTCGTGATGGAAACCCAGTTTTTTGCTGTCATAATATGCACTGAAAGAAAGCACAAGAAGGGATGCAGTGAGAAATCAGCCAGCAGTCAGAAATCAGCCCACTTCCGATGACCGTTGCTTTGAGTCACCTTTAAAGTGGTTCAAACAGGGTTCTTGAGGCCTTGAGCAACCTGGGCTAGTGGAAGGTGTTCCTGCCCATGGCAGGGGAGGTTAGAACTAGATGATCTCCAGTGCCCCTCTCGACCCAAACCTTTCTATAAATCTATGATGTCAAAATGGGAGGAGTGTCTGATAGAAGGTCGTGCTGCCATCCAGCGTGATCTGGGCAGGCTGGAGAGCTGGATTGGGAAGCAATCCAATGAAATTCAACAAGGGCAAGTGCAGAGTCCTGCATCAGCAGAGGAACAACCTCAGGGATCAGCACAGGCTGGGGGCTGACCCATTGGAGAGTAGCTCTGGGAAGAAGGACCTGGGAGTGCTCGTGGACAACAGGATGACCATGAGCTAGTGATATGCTCTCATGACCAAGAAGGCCAATAGCATTCTGGAGTGCATCAGGAAGAGGTCAAGAAAGGCTCTCCTCTCCCTCCACTCTGCCCTAATGAGGCCGTGTTTGGAATACTGCGTCCAGTTATGGGCTCCTCAGTTCAAAAGAAACAAGGAGCACAAGAACCTGTACTAGAGGGAGGTGTCCCTGCCTATGGCAGGGGGTTGGAACTGGATGATCCTTGAGGTCCCTTCCAACTCTACCATTCTATGATTCTATAAGAACATGGACCTGTTGGAGCACAGCAGTATTTAGTGGTGACCTGACAGTGCTGGGTTAATGGTTTGACTTGATAATATCAAAGATCTTTTCCAACCTTAACAATTCCATGATTCTGTGCAGGAATTAGTGCTTTTGCCCTCACCCTTTCTTCCTGAACTTGGATGTGGTTCAGGCCCCATCTTTGGAGACATTCAAGGTCAAACTTGATGGTGCCCTGAGCAACCTGATCTAGTTGGAAGTGTCCCTGCTGACTGCAGGGGGGGCTAGACAAGATGGCTTTTGAGGGTCCCTTTCAACTGATCTGTTCTGTGATTCAGTGAAACATGGAAGGAACACACTTCCCTTTGTTGTCCTGAGCACCAGCATCTCCCCAGACATGTCAACCAGTGCACTACGAGATACTAATTTGGACTTTTTCAGCCTCTGTGACTTCTAGAGCATCTTATGTCCCCAGAACAGGCACTTGCCACCTGCTCTTCCATGAGGTGACTCCTTTGCTGGTGTGTCAGGTGTGTGAAGCCACCAGCCTGCAGTCTAAGGGTTATTATTGTTACAACTTGAGGGAGTGGGATGATGGAAGAGTATAATCTGCAGCATGCTTGGGGTGGTGTGTGTGTATTCACCATCACCATGTGCTTCCTGGGGCTGTAGATGGCTTCTGAACTGCTGTTGGTTGTCATAGCTCTTTTATTTTACTTGACAACCTCGGTTCCCTCAGCTGCTCTACACCAGCTCTGTTCTCTAAATCCTTCATCATCTTCCTTGCCCTTCTCTGGTCGTGCTCCAGCCCCTCAGTGTCCTTTCTGAAGTGAGGGGCCCAAAACTGAACCCAGTATTCAAAGTGGGGCCTCACTGGTGCCCAGTAGAAGGGGATGGTACCTGCCCTAAACCCACTGGTCAAATTACCCCTGATCCCAGGCAGGATGCTGGTGGCCTTCTTGGCCACCTGGGCACGTGCTGGCTCATCTTCAGCCACTGTTTACTCACTGTCCTTCTTGGATCAGTGGGGCAGTGGAGCCTCCCTGAGTATCCAAAGCATGGCAAGCTCCCCCTGACCAGGCCCTGCATGAGGCTACCAAGGCCTCTTGGCATTGGAAGCCATCACAACTCCCAGCTCCTGGCCTGGTGCCACTCTGGCCAAGTTGGGAGTCCGCTGGCGTTCAAGCACTGGCACAGGGCTGTGACACATCTCTTGCTTCTGCTATAAGCCTTAACACTGCTAAATCCTTGTCTGGAGGCTGCAGGGGGAGTTTGGGACTGGGATAAAGACATCTTCGTGAGCAGAGGGTTGGAGTGCTGATGGACATCCTCCAAATGATGTTGTGCTGTTTCTAACGTGGTTTGAGCTGCTGGGGTCCCGGGAAGCTGGATGAGGCTGTGCCTGCTTAAGATGCAAGTCAGCTCCACACAAGTTCTTCATTCAGTGGCTGAACACTAGGGCTTTGAAGAGTTTTCCTGACCCACATAGGGCTGGTTTGAATCCATCCCGAGCCAGATGATCGAGTTCTGCCCTTATTCCCAGCCACTTCATCTTGTCCACACTCTTCCACTGCTTCTCCCTGAAGGACCTGCTTCCTGCCTAGCAGTGCCTGGCTTTGTCACCATTCCCAGGTAGGACAGGCTCTACTGGTGGGCAGAGAACACAGGGATCACAATTCCTGGCTGGAAAGCAGCATGGGGTGCTGCTAGGTAAATATGATGGTGGAATGTTTGGTGGGATAAGAGGCCAGCTGCAGGTCACCCAAGGGCTTGTAGTGATAGGATGAGGGGTGATGGCTTTGAACTGGAAGAGGAGAGATTTAGACTGGATATTAGAAAGAAAGTCTTTCCAGTGAGGGTGGTGGAACACTGGTCATGGATGTCCCCCTTCCTGGATGTGTTCAAGGCCAAGCTGGGTGGGGCCTTGAACAGCTTGGTCTAGTGGAAGTTATCCTTGCCTGTGGCAGGAGGGGGTTGGAACTGGATGATGTTTAAAGTCCCTTCTAACCTAAACCATTCTATGAATCTACGAAGCTAGTTTCAACCCCCCTGCCATGGGCAGGGACAACTTCCACTAGACCAGGTTACTCAAGGCCTCATCCAACCTAGCCTTGAACACTTCTAGGGAGGAGGCATCCATGACCTCCCTGGGCAAACTGGTCCAGTGTCTCCCCACCCTCACTGGAAAGAATTTGTGGAGAATTTCTTCTTAACCTCCATTCTAAATCTGCCCTTTTCAACCTTTGATCCACTGCCCCTCATCCTGTCACTACAGATCCTTGTAAAATGATCTTGGGAGATTCATTTCAACCTCAACACTTCAACTGATCTAGTTGAGGATGCTGCTGTTTACCACAGAGGGAGCTGGACTGGATGACCCCTGGAGGTCCTTTCCAACCCAAACCATTCTGTGATTCTAAGACAGGGCTTGGTGGCTCAGCTTTCACAGCAGATCACAGAGCACTCCGCTCCCCTCTGTTTAGACTCCCTTTAGCAATCATTAGCCTTGCCCTAAAAATCACTAATTAATACATTGTCACTGCGAATTGCAACCTGCCATGGGTTCCTACAAAAAAGGGATTAATTTTTCTCTCCTTTTCCTTGCAGTGCCAAGATGGCATTTCGGAAGGCAGCGAAAGGAGCGGCTCTGATTGGCGGAGGTGCCATAGCAACAGTTTTTGGCCTCTCTCATTTCTCTCAGTATAGAAACCAACATGTAAGTATTGGTGATCATTTCTGAGCACATCTGAAACTTCACAGCTGCTGGAACATCTGTCAGGCTTGTTTGCTTGGGGACAGAGTGCCAAGAGCCTCTCTTTCAGCTTCTTTTGGCAAGTGCTAAACTGGAGGATGGTTCACCATTGGAGGCCTTCAACCAGTGGGTTAGGCTGCACCCTGAGTACTGAGTTCTGTGCCCCTCCATTTAAGAAAGGTGCTGGAATGTCTCCAGAGAAGGGCACCAAGACTGGGGACAGCCCTGTGAGGAGAGGCTGGGGGAGTGCAGCCTGGAAAAGAGGAGGCTCAGGGCAGACCTCATTGCTCTCTGCAGCTACCTGAAAGGAGGTTGTAGCCAGGTGGGGTTGGTCTCTTCTCCCAGGCAACAGAAACAGAAAAAGGGGACACAGCCTCAAACTGTGCTAGGGGAGGTTTAGGCTGGATGTTAGGAAGAAGTTCTTCGCAGAAAGAATGATTGGCATTGGAAAGGGCTGCCCAGGGAGGTGGTGGAGTCCCCATCCCTGGAGGTGTTTAAAAGGAGACTGAATGAGGCACTTAGCGCCATGGTTTAGTTAATTAGAAGGTATTAGGTGATAGGTTGGACTTGATGATCTCAAAGGTCTTTTCCAACTTGCTTAATTCTGTGATTCTTGGAAAGCATTTTTCACATAGAAATAATGACCTTTGTGTACTGGGTTGTGGATGACACTAAACTGGGTGTTGAGAAGAGGAGGCTGAGAGGTGACCCCATTCATGTTTATAAATATGTGAGGGGCGAGTGTCAGGAGGACGGAGCCAGACTTTTCTCAGAGATGCCCAGTGACAGGAGAAGGGGCAGTGGGTGCAAGCTGGAGCATAGAAGGTTCTGTGTGAACACAAGAGAAAACATTTTCACTGTGAGGGTGACAAAACATTGGAACATGCAACCCAGAGAGGTTGTGGAGTCTCCTTCTATGGAGGTATTCAAAACCTGCCTGAACCCATTCCTGTGTGACCTACTCTAAATGGTCCTGTGCTGGTGGAGGGCTTGGTCTTGATGATCTTTTGAGGTCACTTCCAACCCCTAATACTCTGTGATTCTTTGTTCTGCTGGAGGGTACAAAGGCTCTGCAGAGGCATCTGACCAGGCTGGATCAGTGGGCCAAGGCCTATGGGATGAGGTTTAACAAGACCAAGTGCTGCTCCTGCACTTAGGTCACAACAACCCCAATGAAGGCTCCAGGCTTGGGGCAGAATGGGTGAATACTGCCCAGCAGAAAAGGACCCTGGGGGTGCTGGTTGACAGAAGCTGTATATGAGCCCAGTGTGTGTGCCCAGGTGGTCAAGAAGGCCACCAGCATCCTGGCCTGGATCAGCAAGAGTGGCCAACAGAACCAGGGCAGTGATCATGCTGCTGTACTGGGCACTGGTGAGGCCCCACCTTGAGTGATGTTTTCAGTTTTGGGCCTCTCACTCCAATCAGTACATTGAGGTGCTAGAGCATGTCCAGAGAAGGTGAATGAAGCTGGTGAAGTGTCTGGAGAACAAGGCTGATGAAAAGCAGATGAGGGAACTGAGGTTGTTTAGTATGGAGAAGAGGAGGGTGAGTGGAGACTTCATTGCTCTCTTCAACTGCCTGAAAGGAGGTTGGAGTGAGGTGAGGCTTGGTCTCTTATCCCTAGTGTCAGGGGATAGAAGAAGAGGAAATGGCCTGAAATTGTGCCAGGGAAATCCCCAGGGGAAAAATCACAGAATGGTAGAGGTTGGAAGGGATGATCAAATCCAACCTCCCCTTGCAAGCCAGCTTCACCTAGAGAAGGTTACAGAGGAACACACAGGGGTGGGTTTGGCATGTCTCCAGAGACAGAGGTTGCAGCAGCTCTCTGGGCAGCCTTTTCCACTGCTCTGTTACCCTTAGACTGAAGAAGCTCTGACCTCCAACCTGCCTCTGCAGCACTGATCATGTCCCTGACACCAGGACCTGGTGGTGTTGGGTTGATGATTGGACTCTCTGATCTTCGAGGGCTTTTCCAACTGAAACAATTCTATGAACAGGGCCTGCTTTGGGGCTTTTTTTAATGACTTTGTTTTTCTCCATGACACAGGATGATGAATTTCACTTCTCCAGCCTACCTGGAGCTTTACATTAGCACATGAACAGGAATGTTGCTTATGGATTCCTACATCACTTCATAAGTCTGTGATTGAGTTCCAACTGCCAGGCTGAATTTTCTTCTCGCTATGAACGCAATCAAACCCATTCAAGGAACTCTTGCCTGAAGAGCTGTAGATATAAACAGCAATTGCTGGTTGCAGTAAACACACTTGGTCATGCCAAACTAATCAGGGTGGTGCAGATGGGATCCCTGCATGCAGCTTTTCTTCTCCCTCACAGCTAATTGACAGCAAGATGAATCATGTCTCCATCAGCTCCTGGTGGGCGCCACCACACTTATCCATGTCCTCTTGCTGTGCCCGTGGCTACCTGCTTGGGGCTGTGCTCCCTCATAGAATCACAGAATTGTTTGGGATGGAAAAGAGCTCTAAGACCATCCAGTCCAACCATCAACACAATACTACCATAGCCACTGAACCACATCCCAGACTGCCATGTCCACACATTTCTCGAACACCTCCAGGGTTGGTGACTCCATCACCTCTCTAGGCACCCTGTTCCAATGCCTGAGAATCCTTTCTGGGAAGAAATTTTTCCTGATGTCCAACCTGAACCTTCCCTGGCACACCTTGAGGACATTTCCTCTTGTCCCCTTTATGCCACTGGTTGCAGTTTATGTGATGAAAACCAAAGCTACAGTCAACTCCAGTCAGTGCTGGTACACCTTCCTTCTTCTGAAGTTACAGGATGAAGTTATTACTGAAGTTATTCCTCCAGGGGAGGCCACATAGATGATCCAAGGCCTGAACCACCTCTCCTATAAAGACAGAGAGTTGGCATTGTTCAGCCTGGAGAAGAGAAGGTTGTAGGGAGACCTTAGAGCAGCTTTCCAGAATTTGAAGTGGGCTGCAGGATAGCTGTGAAGGGACTTTTGTCAAAGTCTTAAGAGTGTCAGGATGAGGGCTGATGGCTTCAAACTGGAAGAAGCTGAATTGAGATTATAGATGAGGATAAAATTCTTCCCCTTGAAGATGGTGAGGCACTGGGACAGGAGGTGTTCAAAGTCAGGTCAGGTGGGGCCTTGGGCAAGTTGGTTTAGTGGGAGATGTCCCTGCCCAAGGCAGGGGGTTTGGAACTAGATGATCTTGAAGGTCCTTTCCAACCCAAACCATTCTGTCAGTCTATGGATCTGAATCTCCGTCAGTGTACCAGGTTGAACTAGATGATCTTGAAGGTCCTTTCCAACCCAAACCATTCTGTCAGTCTATGGATCTGAATCTCCGTCAGTGTACCAGGTTGAACTAGATGATCTTGAAGGTCCTTTCCAACCCAAACCATTCTGTCAGTCTATGGATCTGAATCTCCATCAGTGTACCAGGTTGAACTAGATGATCTTGAAGATCTATTCCAACCAAAGTTACTCTGTGATACTGAAAGGACAGAAAAGTTTCTAACATAACTTGGGGTATGTACAACCTTTTAGTGCTGCTGGGGAGAGAGTGGGGCAAGAAGTGACAATGTGCAGAGCCATTGGTCAGAAGAATAAGGTAGAAGCTGAACTTTTGAAGTGCCACAACTTTGTACCTCACCTGGTGATCTTTGCCAAGTGCTTCACGTTGGTGTGCAAACAGCAGAGAGTGAGGGGAGGCTGGAGCTGGGAGGCTCATCAGGATTCACCTCTCTGCTTCACTTCAACTCAACCTCTCCACTGTCTGTGTGCCTCAGAACTCCCTGAGCTGCAGGGCTGGCAGCGTCTGTGTCTCTGTTTGAGGGCTGTGGTAGCTTCAAACAAGCTGCTAATTAGGAGACCTTTCGTTGCTCTGCATTTGTAGTCAGTGGCTAAACCTGGGCCACAGTTTGTCAAGTGCTTAATGTGGCTGCTCACATGCCTTGAGGTGAGCAAGGCCCTGCCTGAACACTGGAGACAACCCTAGCAGAAACCACAGCACTGGGCTCAAGTTGTGCCAGGAGAAGTTCAGGTTGGGCAGGAGGAAAAATGTCTTTCCAGAAAGGGTCCTCAGACACTGAAACAGGATGCCCAGGGAGGTGATAGAGTTACCATCCCTGGAGGGGTTCAAGAAATATGGAGGTTGTGCTAAGGGATGTGGTTTTAACAGTGTTTTAACAGTAGTGGTGGGATTGTGAGTAGTTGGACTTAATCACCTCAAAGGTCTCTTCCAGCCTCAACAGTGCTGTAATTCTATGAAAAACAATACTGGTGCTGTAACTGGAGTGTCCTGGTGTGAGCCAGAGCAGAACCAGTTCTGCTCAGGGCTGGGACTTCCCAGCTCAGGCTCTGCTCAGTGAGGCACTTGCTGAAGTTCAGGATAGATTGGCACAGCCAGAGGCTGTTTCTGGCAGGGAGAAGCCGATGAGGAGAGCTCCTGCCAAGGGCTGGCTGCATAAAGGCTCTGCCTGACACTTCCTCCTCTGCACACCAAGGGCACTGCCACAGCTTGTGCCACACCTTGGGGTTCAGCAAAGCAGAGCTGGCACCTGTGGGGAGGGTTGGCCAGGACAGGTGAGCCTCAACTGCCCAACAGAATCTCAGCGTGGTGGGGTTGGAATTGTCAAGTGACACTCCCAGGTCCTTTTTTTCTGGGCAGTTTCCAGACACTCCACCCCAGACCTGGAGTGTTCATGGGGTGGTTGTGACCTGAGTGCAGCACCCAGCACTTGGCCTTGTTTACCCTTGTGACGGTTTGGGAGTTCCCTGCCCCCTCCCACTTTGTAAAATGACACAGACTAGAACTCAGCCAGCTGGAAGTTAAGGACTGAAGCTCTATTTGCAGCTTAGCACAATGTACAAGCAGAGATAAACACTATAGACAGGAATATTTACAGAAATATACAAGGTAAAGGTAATACAGAAACACAACTCCCCTCCCAGAAATCAGAGACCCCAGGAGGGGCTCCCAACCACCCTTCCACCTCCTCCCCACCCCTACACCTTACCCCAAGGTTTGCCTTACACACAAGGTGAATTTGGAGGATCAGCCAGGGAGGTTAGAAGGAAAGTGGTTAGTGAGATTAATTGGCAGAGAGGAGAAGCCAGAAGCTGCTAGACAGCCTGAGACACTGTGCCCCAGACACTGACTTA
This sequence comes from Semnornis frantzii, assembly GCA_013399775.1. Classification (NCBI taxonomy): domain Eukaryota; kingdom Metazoa; phylum Chordata; class Aves; order Piciformes; family Ramphastidae; genus Semnornis; species Semnornis frantzii. The sequence goes on along the minus strand of VWYK01031763.1, from coordinate 8,369 downwards.
TCTGTGTTTTGACTTCTTATTCCTAAACATCTCAGCAACCCTGTGAGTGAAGCAGACATCACCAGTGTTTCCTTTTTACAGCCTATAGTATAATTTTCTCTATTAAAATATTCCAATTAGCCTCAAACCAGCACAACCCTCCTCCCACTGTCCTTGGCCCATCGCTCCAGCCTGGCCAGGTCAGAACCTCCTACCCTGAAGCAGACCAACGCTCTATAAACTTACTGAGGGTGCCTCCATCTTCATCATCCAGATCATCATTAAACACATTAAGAGACTAGTGTCACAAAGAATCAGTGTGATCAATCCAGGCTCTCCTGTGGTGTTTCTTCTCTTGCAGGGTACCTTTGTGCACGTGCAGGCTGCAGAAGGTGCGGCGGTTCAATTAAAGGACCACTTCCCCACAAGAGAGCAGCAGATTGCCAGGCTGAAGACCACAAGTGAATTTGATGTCCTCGTTATAGGTGGAGGAGCCACAGGATGTGGCTGTGCTTTAGATGCTGTCACTAGAGGTAAGGCTTGGAAGTTTGATTGGGTTCTTGTTCTTGGACGATCTGGTTTAGAATGCATTGATCGTGTTGACTTTGCAGTACACCTTCTCTATACCTCAAAGTCCTGGTTATCAAAATCCCTCTGTTCTTGGAAGCTGGAAGGAACTTGAAGAAAACCTGTCATTGCCTGGTGGTGTTCCAGTTGAGGCTTTATTGTCCACATGTTATGTGTAGCTGTCTTAATGTAAATCTTTTTTGGTTGGATGGACTTCTTGGTCTCTGTTGCTCCTTACTTGGTCCTTATTTATCTACAGTCACTCTTCACTTGCTTGTGCAAAAGAGTATCTGCAGGAAAGTGAAGACAAGACTTGCCCAGCACTTCAGCAGCTGTGTTGAAGAGACCAAACATGATGTCTAACTGAGGCACCATGGCTCTCCAGCCTGTATTTCTTCTAACAGGAGATACCTCAAGAAATATGTGGCCGTGGCACTTTGGCACATGGTTTAATGGCCATAGTGGTGTTGAATTGATGGTTGGACTCAGTGATCTTAAAGGTCCTTTGCAACCCAAACAACTCTGATTCTGTGACCTGCAGCTTCTGCTAACTCCATGTGGCTGCTATGTGTGTTGTAGGTTTAGAATCTGGATTGTCAGTCTGAAGGTCCTTGCAGTTGATATGTGCTCCCATTTCTAGGGCATTAGTGGTGGAAGTGGGTTAAGAACCTCCTAGAAGCAGCTGGATTGATATTGACTTAGAAAATACTCAAAGCAAGTTTCAGTGAGTGTTTTCTCTCTGCCTGCTGCAGAAGGATGGGAATGTGAGTGGTGATGATTGGTTGCTGCCCAGCAGACACCCAGGTGTTGCCCAAGTTGGTCAGTAGTTTGGAAATGCTGTTCAAGGAGGAAAAAGCAGGATGTTCATGCTGGTGCCATCTGTGTCATCCACCTCACACAGCAGCTGTGTCTGGTCAGCAGGTTCAGGTCAAATTATAGAGGTGTTGGGTAGAAGCTTGGGTTTGATGATCTTAGAGGTCTTTTCCAACCTTAATAATTCTATGATTAAATTGGACACTTCTTGAAGTTTAATGCAAATAAATCATCAGATCCAGAGATGGGAATGCAGGAGAGGCTGTAACACCATCTCCTCTTCTATTAAAATGTTTTATTCACCCAGAATATCCTGGTTTTACCCCAAAAGCTGATAGAAAAGCTTCTCTTGGAATGTCTTCCTTCAGTAGTTGTTTTCAGTACCATCAACCAATGAAACACAGAAGCAACCTTTGTGAGTTTCTGTGATTGTAGACCTTGGGCTTAGCTTTGGAACTAAAATGGGGACAAAATAGTAGTGTAAAATATAGTAGAAGGCTATAAAGTTCTTCAAGTTCCTCAACATGAAAGTCCACCTCAAAAATAAGAGGCAAAAACCTCCAGGGGTGTTTTGTGCCTTACCTTGAAGAATGCTTGCCCAGAAGGTGTGATAATGGATGTAGCAGATAGGTCTGCACCTTTGTGGGGGTTCAAACTCACATCTGGGGATGGATTATTTTTCATATGTTATGAAAAGTTACCTTGGATTTTCTCACCACAGGTGCTAGGATGAGAGGAAGTGGCCTGAAATGGTGCCAGTGGAAGTTTAGATTGGAGATAAGGAACAATTTCTTTGCTGCAAGAGTGTTCAGGCATTGGAACAGGCTGCCCAGGGAGGTGATGGAGTCACCATCCTAGGAGGTGTTCAAGAAAAGTGTGACCGTGGCACTTTGGGACATGGTTTAATGGCCAAGGTGGTGTTGGGTTGATGGTTGGACTCAATGACCTTAGAGGTATTTTCCAACCCAAATACCTCTATGATTTTGTGAACATGCAGTTGTAAAGCACCCAGAAATGGTTGTAGGTCACTTGTGGTTATCCTTTCATGCTTTGGTGACATCAGTGATGTTCTGAAGTGGCAGATATACTCCAAGGCTTTTGATTAGTGAGTTATGTATTGGTGGTGTTCATTGATGGGACTTGCTCTTCCTTCTGCTCACTTGACAACAAATTTTGCTTTTCCTGTGGTTGGTAGGTCTGCAGCAAATCATTTCTGATGGTATCCATTCCTCTTCAGTAACACTGGACCAAAATAAATGACTGATCTTTGGGAACTACCAGTAATAGATTTGTATTTTTGGAGTTGGTGGAGTCTTCATCTCTGGAGTAATTCAAAACCCACCTGGACATGTTCCTGTGTGACCTTCTTTAGGTGAACCTACCTTGGCAAGGGGGTTTGGATATGATTATCTCCAGAGATGCCTTCCAACCTCCAGCAAACTGTGATTCTGTGAGAAGTTTTGGGGAGACCAGTAGATGTTAGAATGTTTATTCCCCAACCACTAACTTAAAACACCCCTCCCAGAGGGTGAAGGAAAGACCCAGGAGGTAACTCCTAATGCAGATGATGCTCTCCTCCTTGAGTGTTCATCATAGTGTTGCTCTCTTCGTGAAGGTGTTCACGGCCAGGTTGGATGAGGCCTGGGACAACCTGGTCTAGTGGAAGGTGTCTCTGCCTATGGCAGGGGAGTTGAAACAAGGTGATCTCTAAGGTCCCTTCCAACCCAAACCATTCTGTGAGTCTCTTAATCATCTGTTTCCAGCAGCTCTTCCATCACACCACCTTCTGGCAGCCTCCTTCACAAAGAAGATGCCAGGACTTGCCCTGTGCAAGGGAGGTAGTGGCAACAACAGTGGGGCAGAGGGTTTCCTAGCCATTCCCACATGAAGCAGTGGTGTGTTTCACCCATGGAAGGCTTTTCCCTGGCCTTCAGAGTAACTGCAGTTCATAGCATCATGGAAGGGGCCTTTAAAGGCCATCTACTCCACCCTCTTGCAGTCAGCAGGGACATCTGTAACTAGAGCAGGTTGCTCAGAGCCCCAGACAACCTGACCTGGAATGGTTGCAGGTGTGAGGCATCTTCCACCTCTCTCTGCAACCTGGGCTAGAGTCTTAACCACTCTCAATGTCAAACATTTCTCCCTTCTCTCCAGTCTCAATCTCCTTCTTTCAGTTCAAACCATCACCCCTTGTCCTGTCACAGCAGGCTCTGCCCAAAATTTAGTCCCCAGCTTTCTGACTGTCTCCTTTAAGGACTGAAAGGCCACCAGAAGATCTCCCTGGAGCCTCCTCTTCTCCAGGCCGAACAAGCCCAACTCTTTCAACCTGTCACACTCCAAGTGTTGATAGAACAAGAGATGGAATCTTTGGCTCTAAAGCACTTGGTGGTGTGACTTTGGGTGACCCTCCACGGACCTTGTGCACCTGCCTGTGTCAGGAACACCCACGTGTGGTTTCGAGTGATCATTTTTTAGAATCGTAGAATTGTTTGGGTTGAAAAAGACTTTTAAGGCCATGGAGTCCACCCACCAACCCAACACCACCATGGCCATTAAACTGTCCCACAGTGCCATGTCCACAGGTTTCTTGATCACCTCCAGGGATGGAGACTCCACCACCTCCCTGGGCAGCCTGTGCCAATGCCTGACCACTCTCGCATGATAGAAACTGTTCCTTACGTCCAACCTAAACCTCCCCTGGTGCAATTTCAGGTCACATTTTGCAACCATATCTCATCATTAACACTTTGTGTTTGTGTCCATCATGTTCTTTGGCTCCCTGAGCACACCCATGACTGGATCCCCTCTGGCTTTGGGCACCTCTTGAGCAGCCTTTGAACAACCAAAGGCTTGGCCGTGGGGTGTGTGTGTGAGAGGTTAGAGCTCTCTGCTGCAAAGAGTTAAAAATATTGATGAAAATCTTCTCTTCCTGAGGTGTAATTTGCTGGAGGGAGCATGGCCCCTGGAATGTACTTAATGCCTTTCCAGTGTGGAATATCCAGCTTTTAATGTGCTGCTGCTGAAGTTCTGCTTTGACTTTTCCCTCAGGAAGGAAGCTAAAATTTGTCATTACAATATAGACACTGCAGCACACTTTGAATACCAATTTCTCCATGTACAGAGTAATTTTTCTTGTGATTGTCTCTACCCTAGAGAAGTGTCTTTAATGAATTACATACAAATTGTGTAATTTAAGAAGTTAATTTGGTTTTCTGGTAACACAGGACTAAAAACAGCCCTTCTAGAAAGAGATGATTTCTCATCAGGGACCAGCAGCAGGAGTACTAAATTGATCCATGGTGGAGTGAGGTATCTTCAGAAGGCCATCATGAACTTGGATCTTGAGCAGGTAATTGTTTATGCTGGTTGTTAAGCAGCAATTGCTGATAGACATTTCCCCTGTCCCAGTCACAGCCAAGGCTCCTTTTTCTTTTTGCAGTGTTTGGCTGTTGTGTTCCACAGCCACTGTAGCTAGAAAACCTCTTCTCCACCTCAGCTTCCTGACATGGGAACTGGGTGCTGCTGCCTTTTCCTCACTTTTTATTGCCAACCAAACTTGTGGGGTATGTTTATCTGGGGGAAGGGAAGCAGAAGCAGGGCTGAGTTCAGAATAAAAAGAGCTTCCTACCTGTCAGGATCAGGACTGGGGGGAGCAAGAGGTTATCCTGTTCATTCTGCAATGGGAAGAGAAAATAGGGTCCAGGAGTGGTTAGATGGAAATGGTTTTGTGTCTTCTTGTGTGGGTGGAAATTGATATTCTTGTTTTGAGAAGCTGATTGTCTTCTGACCCAAAGTATGTCCAATACCTGAAGTGGGCTACGAGAAAACTGAGGAGGTTCTTTGCAATGTGGGTAGTGAGACACTGGCACAGGTTGCCCAGGGAGGTTGTGGATGCTCCCCCCCAAAGATGTTCAAGGCCAGGTTGGATGAGGCCTTGAGTGACCTGTTGTAGTGTGGAGGTGTTTCTGCCCATGGCAAGGAGGTTGGAACTAGATGACCTTTGAGGCCCCTCCCAACCTAAAACATTCTATGATGCTATGACTTTTGGCAGGGGCTTGTAGTGCTAGGATGAGGGACAATGGCTTTCAGATAGAAGAGGGGAGGTTTAGACTGGAGATTAGGAAGAAATTCTTGACAGTCAGGGTGGTGAGACACTTGAAGAGAACATGAGGACAGGCTGGGAGAGTTGGAGCTGTTTAGCCTGAAGAACAGAAGACTCCAGGGAAGCTTTAGAGCAGCCTTCCAGTGCATGAAGTGGGCTATAGGAGAACTGGAAAGGGACTTCTGACAAGGGCTTGGGGTCATAGGGCAATGGGCAGTGGATTTGAGCTGGAAGAGGGGAGATTTAGACTGGAGATTAGGAAGAAACTCTTTATAGTGAGGGTGGTGAGACACTGCAACATGTTGTCCAGGGAGGTTGTGAGTGCCCCCTCCCTGGAGGTGTTCAAGGCCAGGCTGGACAAGGCCTTGAACAACCTGGGCTAGTGGGAGGTGTCCCTGCTCATGGCAAGGGGGCTGCAACTGGGTGATCTTTAAGGTCCCTTTCAACTCAAACCAGTCTGTGACTGTGTCTTGGTGTTTGTAATGCTGCAGCAAAAGCAGTGACTTCTCAGGGAAGAGCAGGTGAAAGATGCAGTTACCAAGCTGCAGAACTGCCTGCTCATAGAATCATAGAGTGGTTTGGGTTGGAAGGCAACTTAAAAGATCACCCAATTCTGACCCTCCTGCCATGGGCAGGGACACCTTCCTCTAGCCCAGGTTGCTCAAGGCCTCATCCACTCTGGCCTTGAACACCTCCAGGGAGGGGGCTTCCACAACCTCCCTGGACAACCTGGTCCAGTGTCTCCTCACCCTCACTGTAAAGAGTTTCTCCATAATCTCCAGTCTAATTCTCCCCTTCTCAAGCTTCAACCCACTCCTTTTCATCCTATCACTACGTATTGATCCCTATTGATTGATTAGAAGAACAATTCTGCTTTTAGTCCATGCAGTTAGGATGGGATTTACCTGTGGGAACTGCCACAGATACTCTGCCCTGGGATGGTTTCTGACCCTCCTCAAGTGCATCCTGCCCATGGTCGGTTAGGTGTAACATGGCTGATTGTGCTTTGTGTTCTCCTGGAAAATTGTTCAAGTGAGGTGAAAACTGAAGTGAAACTGATTTTTTTTGGGGGGGGGAACATTTTCCTGTAGTTCTGATTTTTTTTTCATCACAGTTCAGTGTGTCTTGGACAGAGCAGGGAAAATTCTGCAGGGTATTTACTTTGATCAAGTTTCTTGTTGAATGCTGCACATGGGGGCAGAATTAAGAGGGACTGACTCTGCACTTGTTTTTTTCAGTACAGGATGGTGAAGGAAGCACTGGAGGAGCGTGCAAACCTGCTGGAGATTGCTCCTCACCTCTCAGCTCCTCTGCCAATAATGCTCCCCGTGTACAAGTAAGCTCTGCTCTGTCTCTCTCTTACCACTGATTTTGACAAACCACCTGGTTCCCTGGTGAGCCTTTTCCCAAGCATGTTTTTAAACGTGACACAGGCTTTCTCCTCCACCAGGTGAACTGTTGCAGTGCTGTAGAAGCTTGAGGGGAGCAGATTGGAGAGCAGGAGGAAATTCTTTACAGTGAGACACTGGCACAGGTCGCCCAGGGAGGCTGTGGATTCCCCCTCCCTGAAGGTGTTCAGGGCCAGGTTGGATGAGGCTTTGAGCAACCTGAGCTAGTGGGAGGTGTCCCTGCCTATGGCAGGGAGGGTGGAACAAGATGATCTTTAAGGTCCCTTCCAACTCAAACCATTCTATGAATTTATGAAATCCTCTCATGGCACCAAGCAGCTGTCATTACTGTCCAGGAGCACATCTTGGACTTGAGCTGTTAAGGTTTAGATTGGATATTAGAAGAAACTGCTTCACTGAAAGGGTTTTCAAAGACTGGAATGGGTTCCCCAGGCAGGTGGTTGAATCCTCTTCCTGTGATGTGTTTCAAAGAGGCAGAGATGTGTGAGTGACTGGTTTAGCACCAGCCTTGGTAGAATTAGAGAAGGGTTGGACTGGATGATCTTGAAGGTCTTTCCCAGCCTAGATGATTCAGTCACTCTGTAATGTGTGGATTTATTTCTGTCCTAGCAGAAGAGGCTTCTGATGGCTGGAGCTAACATAGGTTAGTGTCCAGCTGCAGTAATTTGTTTTGTTGGTGCAGAAAATATTAGCCAAGGTGTACCTTTGGGGAACCTCTTCAGTTCACACACGGCCTGGTTCTTCCCTTATCACAGAACTTTAATATCTCACCTTGCACTGAAGTAAAAAAGCCAATTTATGATCCTCATCCAGAGTAATGAAAGCCTTGAATCTGCTTGGCTGACTGCAGTGAGCAGGATGGTTGAAACACAAACCTATAGAATTTGCACTATCTTGTGAGGCCATGGACTTGTCTGGTGGTACAGCTCACACCATTCTGTGATCCTTTCTACCTTCTCGATGACAACAACTGCCTCTAGATGCCATTTGAAATGTCTCAAGGTGTAATTTAATTTCCTATGGATTTTTTTTTTTTTCCCATGCAGGTGGTGGCAGCTGCCCTACTACTGGTTTGGAATAAAACTCTATGACCTGGTGGCAGGAAGCCAGTGCCTGAAAAGTAGTTATGTCCTCAGCAAGTCCAGAGCCTTGGAGCTCTTCCCAATGCTACGCAAAGATGATCTGGTTGGAGCTATTGTCTACTATGATGGTAGGTTGCCTTTCTCTGCTTCCATTATTTCTTTGTGGTCTGTTCTTGGGTGGAGAAACACAGGTGGAGATGATGTACATTGGCTTTCTTGAAGCAGCTTGAAGGGTTCGTCTTGCTAGAAAGAGATTCTTCACAGTGAGGGTGGTGAGACACCGAAACAAACTGCCGAGGGAGGTCATNTCAAGGTCCCTTCCAACCCAACCCATTCTATGTATCTATGAATCCTCAAGGTCCCTTCCAACCCAACCCATTCTATGTATCTAGGAATCCTTAAGGTCTCTTCCAACAC
>VWYK01031761.1:310-19862 GCA_013399775.1 Semnornis frantzii | reverse complement strand
TAAACAGCCCCTGTTCCTTCAGTTGTTCCTCTTAAGATTTATTTTCCAGGCCCTTCCCCAGCTTTGTTGCCCTCCTCTGCACTCACTTCAGTACCTCCACACCCCTCTTGTAATGAGGTGCCCAAAACTGGACACAGTACGCAAAGTGTGGCATCACCAGAGCAGAGTACAAGGGGACAAACACTTCCCTGCTCCTGCTGGACCCAGCATTTCTAAAACAACCCAGGATGCCGTTGGCTTTCTTGGCCACTGGGGCACACTGCTTGCTTGTATTCAGTTGCTTGTCAATTACAACCCCCAGATCCCTTTTCTGCCCGGCAGCTCCCCAGCCGCACTTCCCCAAGCCTGTAGCATTGGTATGGATTGTTTGGCTCAAGTGCAGGATTTGGCATTTGGTCTTGTTGAAGCTGATGGCATTAACATTGGCCCATAAATCACATCTATCCAAATCCCTCTCTAGAGCCTCCCTACCTTCATCATGATCAACACTACCACCTAACTTGGTGTCGTCTGCAACCTTACTGATGACGCACTGGAATCTGCCCTTGGGGACGCCCCTTGTGACTGGCCAGCAGCTGAACTTCACTGACCACCACTCTTTGGGCCCTTTTGCCGAGCCAAGGCTTTATCCAGCAGAGCTGTGCTTGTCCAAACCATGAGCAGTCAGTTTGGCTCTGAGAATTCTGTGGGGAACAGTGTCAAAGGCTTTTTGAAAGTCTGGGTAGGCAATATCCACAGCCTTTCCTTCATCTGGTAGCCAGGTCATCATGTCACAGAAGATCAGGTTTGTCAGGCAGAACCTGCTCTTCCTAAACCCATTCTGACTGGGCCTGATCCTCTCTTTTTTCCCTCTGTGGTGTGTAATGGCTCTTGAGATGCCCTGCTCCAGGACCTTCTCCAGGATTGAGATCAGACTAATAAGGCTATAGTTTCCCAGATCCTCCTTGCTTCCTTTCTTGCTACCCTCCAGTCCATTGGCACATCCCCAGTTAGCCAGGACTTAGGTAAATATTCAACTATCTTTAAATATTCTGAATATGAAACTGATGGTGGGGCAAGTGGAGTCTGTGTCCACAGAGAAACCATAAGAAGCCCACATAAATAATTTTCTAAACTTACTAAAGATAAAGACAAGTAATTTAATGTGAATAAATAGTAATTAGATGAATATGTAGACTCAGTAATACAGAGTGAAAATTAGGAAAACAGTAATTGGAGGGAAGGGAAAGCATAAAAATAATTAAATTAAGCCAGGAACTGAAGTGCCTTAAAATTATAGAATTGAGGTTGACATTTCTGAGCCTTAAATTTATTTCGTGGGTTATGTTTATACTGATGAGTACAGCTAGAATTGGAAGTAAATTGCCTTGAAGCAATTCCTTGAAGCATTAGCCTTAGCTACAAACAAGTTTGTATTTTAAATATCTGGCTAGGAGAGTACATGGGCTCAGAGGTCAGTTTCTGGACATCTGGAGGTCGTTTGCCTTTCCTGTAGCTTGGAACAATGCAATCATTTTCTGTAATCTTGTACTGAATCAGCATCCCAAAGAGGATTGAACAGTGCAGTGAATCTTTTGAAGTATTTTGAAGTCAGAAATACTGCTTTAAAATTTTATTCTCTTAAATTCATGTTGTCTTTTGAGAGCCACAGATAAAGATGAAATGGAAGTGTTTGGTTACTAAACTCTTGAGTGGGGAGGCCTCTTTTTATGTTACCTATGTAGATGAGGTTGGGAATTGATTAAATTCAGTGATCTTCGCTGACTCCTTTAAAAAATGGCATCCCTTCAGGTTGGGGTAATTGCTAAATAAAATTCCAGTGAGTGATAATGTAATTGAAAATAGTCAAAGGATTCAGAGTTATTTCAAGTGTACAGACAAGGAAGTTGAAATCCAGATGCACCTGCTGTCACTGCTGTCATGCAGGAAAAACCTGTGAGGTTCAGATCTTAAGTCTGTCTTTGGCAATAAGCAATGTAAGTACTAAGGAAAGTATTAGCATAAGAGGTAAGATGTCTTAATGAATGGTTCCTAAACATGCTAATATTCTTATTGCACAAAAAGAAAAAGTCAGTTTGTATTTTGTGCCAGAGAACTGCCAAACTTTCGTTTGGCATATAGCAAAGATGCTAGTAAGAAATCATGGGGAAAGGTAGAATGCCACAATTATACCATGGTGGAGTGAGTATCTTCTAAAAAATGGAATACCTTTAAGCATGGAGTAAAAAAATTGTGTGATGGAAATGACAGGATTTACTTAGCCTAGCCATTGCATTACATTATTGAAAAATACATCTATTAATTTGTTCATCCCTGAAATACTACAGGAAGGCTGGGGAGGGACTGGATGTTAGGAGGAAGTTGTTTACGGTGAAGGTGTTGAGACGCTGGCACAGATTGCCCAGGGAGGTTGTGGCTGCTCCCTCCCTGGAGGTGTTGAAGGCCAGGTTGGAGGAGGCCTTGAGTGCCCTGTACTAGTGGGAGGTGTCCCTGCCTATGGCAAGGGGTTGGAACTGGATGGTTCTTGAGGTCCCTTCCAACCTTACCGTTCTATGATTCTATCTATGATTCTAGTTTCTTTCCATGGGTGCTGTTTGGTTTGGCCTGCAACCCACCAACCCAGTCTTAAATTCTCTTTCTTCTAAGACTACATTGTGTTCCTCTTACAGGCTCTGTCCTCAAGATGATTTTGAAACCCAGTTTTGCAATTCTATTTTTACTTTATATCTGATTTATGTTTACCAAGACTTTAGTTCCTGATAGTATTTCTTGTTAGTGAAGGTGTCTAGAGCCTCTCATCTTACAACAAAATATTCACAAAAAGTTTGGAAAACTCAAAACAAAAGAGCTAAAACTGACTTGTGAATCACAGATCAGTCTAATGAAAAGATATACTTCTCCTTCCACAGCTGTCTCCATTTGTTATTTTAAGATGTCCTCCGGAGAAACCATACCTGGATGTAACAAAAGGAGATAGAGTTAATGGTGAATGCTTAACTATAAATAAGGATTACAATGAACATGGAGAGTAAGCTGAAATATTCCATGAACTCAAAGGAACTTAGACTTTATTTGGACCTGTGTATCTCTTTCCATTGCTATTTTCCCCTTCCTCCATCCAAAAGTTCTTATTCTTTCGTCTCTGCTAATTTTGCCTTTAGTTGTTATCGTTAAGGGTGTGAAGATCACATTTCACCTGCAACTGACCACTGAGAGGGTTTAATTATTTTATATTTTCTTGAAGTACCTGTCCCAGTGAGTGTTTAGAGCTATTTTCACTTGTAATTAATCTTGAAGTATTCTTTTCATTGCAACAATTAATTTGGATAAAATGTGTTGAATTTTATTTTTCCTCAAAATTTGTCTTGGATCTTTATTTTTATTTTGCCATTGTGGGGTTGAGTGGCAATAAAATTTCACATGAATGTCTGAAAATTTTATCTAATAAATCTTGCACTTATGTCTTGCTTGGTTCTGCCCAATCAAAAATTGAAATACCAAACAAGTTAAATGCAGAAATAGTGTAGCACAGTTTGGATAATTTTAAATTGAATTAAAATATGCAGCATGTACTTTGAAATCTAATATTGGGGCCTAAGAAAGGAAATTTGCCATGTCTTATATGAAGATAATTTAGAAAAGACCAAAGGATATCTGGTCTGTATAAAAGAACGTGTTTTAAAACAGCCATAGCAATTTTAATTTTAGTTGCCAGTGTGTTTATAAGCTAAGCTTAAGATCATATTTTCAGTCTGGTTTTACTTTGGACTTCAAATCCAGGTATTTTAATAATGCATCTAAAAATATTGTCAGTAAAAATGACCAGCTTTGTGGTATAATGCAGTATAATTCCTCAATCATGTGATACTGTCAGTTTTCATTTAAAATCAACTTTTTCAAAACTTATTTCTAAATGAACTTAATCAGATTAACTTCATTTAGTCACATCTGCTCATGATTGTTTTCGCCTTTTACTAGCCATACAAATCATGAAATTAAGCTAATTATATACCATTATCAGCTGCAAAGAACTAGTTTCACAGTTTTATACCTTTTAATTCCCTGCATGAGATTAAGACTTGTTTTTTGTTAATATGTAAAGTGCAGTAATTTAAATGGATTTCCCTGCAGTTATTGCCAAAGGATTAACTAGTTTATTATTGTTTTTCACTGTTGTAAATTGGTTTTAAAACATTACATTTTATGTGGCTTCATTGATGGCAGTGCCTGCCATGCTATTGAGAAGCATTTTCTAAATAGAACTGCTTTAGATGAGTAATTGTTAGGCAGTTATAAAGCAAAAGAAATAATTGTCCTGTCAGAGTGTTTGTTGATGGTAACATCTGATTTTTATCTTCTCTGCTCCTCCTTCTGTTTTGGGGTCTTGGGGGGGATACTGCCCTCACACAGGTGATGATGAGCAGAGCGATTGGTTTCATGAAAATGAGTCTGGTGGAGCATGTGGAATTACAGGGGTCATTCCATGGTGGGAACAAGAAGACTCTGCAGAACTGGAGAGAGAGTTGCCTGATCCAGTCTTTGAAAGTATCTTAACTGGTACTTTCCCTCTGATGTCCCACTCGGGGAGGAGAGGTAAGTAGCAATCAAGGAAATGCAAGCTGTAGAATCAGTTGGGTAGAACAGAAAGATATCTGTGTTTTATACAAAAGATGTCAAATGCTGACACTTTTCAAATGACCAGCTTGTTTCCTTAAACTATTTCATTTTAAAGACATAATTAGAAATACTTTTTTTTTTTTAATCAATGATTAGAAAAGATGGAAAGAGTAAAACTTGGCTCATTTTGATAGCCCGCTCTTATTTCTTGTCTCCATGCTTGCATTGAGAATTATTAAGCATTATTTGAAGTGAGTCTTCCCTTCCATTTGGATCCTGGCTTCTGTGATAATATTTGTAATTTTATAGAAGTTGATTCATTCAAAGGCTGGAAAGACTTGTGTGGCCATGTGCTTTGTTTTGCTTTAAGGTCAGGCCATATTGTTTGTAGAGAAGAGAGACTGATTCCTTTAAAGTATGGATTGGGATTGTAACTTAGAAAATACCATTTTTTGTTTTTTTCTTTGAGAGACAACTGTGCACCCACTGTAAGCAGTGGTAGGTTATACCAATTGTAGATTGCATGTACACCTAGGAATCTGCTCTTGTCTAAAGATTGAAGTCGTCAGACCTCAGCTTACTGCTAAATATTGTTGAACCTTCCTTCTGTGACAAGGATGTCATTCATGTTCTCATACAGATCTTTTATATAAGTTGTGGTCAAATCACTTTTAAACTATTCTGTATGCTCTGAGTATTTTGAATAAGTATTCACAAGGCTTATTTTCCAGATACTTGGAATTATTTCTAAGGACTTGGTTGCTGCATATTCACCAGATTTTAGTATTTTCTATTACTAATGAAATCACTTCGTTGCCGTAGCTCAGTATGCTCTGCTTATGTAGCCAACTGTGCATAGAACCAGGATGGCAGTAAGAATATCTATAGAAATGTTCGTTTTCATCACAGCATAGCCTTTCTTTCACTTTTCCCATTCTGTGATCTTTGTTTCCACCAGTGCAATGTATGAAAATATTAAGGTGTTTTTCTGTAACTGAAGTCAAATTAATAGATTGACATATAATGGTGAATTTTGCTGGTTACATGAATCAAGAAAATATTCTTACATCAATTTGTACTTCTTTTATAGGTTTCCAGAACAGATTTAGTCATCTTCATGGAATGCCAGCAAGAAACATAAAAAAGGCTTCAGGAAACCAGAATACCGTGGTAGGTGCTTTCATTATTGTAAGCTAATGTGCACTGCTCTTAGAGGCTTTTCTTAAAGCATATTCCTCTCATGCTTGTTTCCTTATAGTGTAGCCAGGTAACGAAATGGTAGGACTAAAATGCCACTGTTGTTATTTGCTTTTTTAATAGCTAGACTCTTCCCACTGCAATTCTGTTGTAATGGGATGTTTGGTGAATGGCAGAAATAATCTGATACTGTTTTTCAGTACTTATTTGAAACAAATGAAGAAAAAGGGTTGGAGAAGTGGTTATTTAACATTTTCAGTATGTATTTTACTTCTATATGAAAATGTTTCTCTCCCTTTCCAATGAAAATCAAACCAAGTCATCATTTTTCTAATACTTGAAAGCCTCCTAGGATGGTCTGTGGTACAATTTTGACATTTTTGTTTTTCTCCAAAAGTTTGCTTTGGAAAATCTGTCCTTATTCTCTTTTGTTTAGCTGACTTCTGCATGGTCAGGGAAAGGTTATATAAAAAAAACTTAAAACAAGTTAGTGATGCACCTGTCACAAACATGAATTCTTTCAGACTTTGTTCTAAAGCTGTGACTACAGATGAGAGATATTTGTGGGGTTTTAGTGCTTTCAACTCTAGGAACAATGCTTATAATTGAAGGGGGGGAAAAAAAAATCTATCCGTCCTTGCATTTTTGTATAATCTAGTTGCTGGATTTTTCCCATATCTTTGTTCCAAAAGTTAGATTCTAATGAATTTTTAAGCATTTGTTCTTTGTGGGAGAAGAGAGACTTGACTTTTAAAACTCCAATGTTAAAATGTACTTTTTAATAACGCAGTCACCTTTCTTATCAGGATAGTGTTTGGAAAAGGGGGAGAGTGTAGAAGACTTTATCAGTGTGTAATAAACATATCCCAGCACAATAAATACTACAACATTGATGTTCTTTGTTATTTGAAAATACTAATGTTTTCAAATTTTAATTTGCCTAAACAAAATAAGGTGATTGTGAGAAATGTAAGAGCTGTTGCATGTAGAGAGAATGGAAAGGAACTGTTGGAAATTTAGCTCATTCTGAAGAGGAAGGCTTTTTATAATCGAAGTCCTTGTCTAATAACTGCCATTTGGAGCCGAATAAGATGCTTTAAAACCTTGGCCTGTGCTCTCTGCTGTTAGTGGTCATGAATTAGATGAATGCTATCTGGTTCTTGGTTTCCTATCTACCTATTTTTATTTTTGGTTCAGTGCTTGCTTGAGCATATCTGGGATTTGTAGCCCATTTTCTAGGCTTATTGCAATCTCACTCTGGTATTTTATAGGAGCTATTATAACTGATAGGTTAGCTTCATGGTATTGATGATACATGGCTTAACTACCCTAAAAACTACCTTTTCCTATAATTGTAAAAAGGTGATTAAATTGCAGTTGATGAAGATATATTGTGAATGTGTTTATATAATAAAAAAATCGTAGTGTTTATTTTCTGCTATGCTTTTTGGATTGTCCTTGGGAACCAATTTTGTCTTCCAGTCATGATACATTATATATGAAGATAATATCCTAGTTCCCTTTATAACAAAACTACAAGCTCATCTACTAAAGATTGATAATTTGGTTGCCTCCAGTTATTAAATGTATCATTTACATAGTGCTCCAAAACAAGGTTGATGTGTGAATGTATCTTCTAAGCCACTGTTGAGACAGGAGCGTGTATATAGAATGGATATGCAGCTGACTCTTCAGATACAGTTTTCTGACCATTTTAATGACTATTTATGTTTGTGGCCACATCTGCTGGATCTGTCTCTGCAAACATAGCTATATAAGCCAGAGCTCCTCCTTTTGTCTGTGATTGCTTCTAAAAGCACATCTTTTTGGATAGTTCAATGACAAAAAAAAAAAAGCCATGTAATACCTGTGACATCTGATAACACAGAACAAGAAGTAATTACTGCTATTAGATAGAAACAGTGAAGAAGAGCAAGAATGCTTTTAGAAAGATTAATATCCTGAGGAAAGAACACTGCAGACTCAAGTCATTGAACAGGGTTGTAGTGTGACTTTAATTCTTTTGTAACAGCAAGGAGTCTGATGTCTGTATCACTGCTTTGACATAGAATTTAAAGGGAGACAGAGTGAAAAGTGGAGTTTCCTACTGAGGTGCACTACCTCAGAGACACACAATTATATTCATTCTAAGGTTGTATAATTTGCATCTAAAGAATGTGAGCATATAGTTAGCCCTTGGCAATTAAGAGTTGAATCTTTTTGGGTTTTTGAGGGTTTAGTTGAATGTTCACAGCTAAAACAACTAGCCAAGCCTTGAAGAGATGACTGGTTTAGGCAGAATGAGTAACTATGATAATACCTTGATATAACCTCATCCTCTGTCAGGAAGTGCTTAATGCCCAACTGTTTGGCTGTTTTCTTGTAAGAGAATCATCAGGCAAAGAGTTAATTATTTGCTATATGGGGAGGAAACTGCCAGTTTACATTATTTTCGCACTATGGTTTTTAGAAGCCATGGGAGCAGAGAATGAGAGGAAGAATGATGCTCTTTACTGACCAGTTGGTGAACTCAGATTCTGTCCACATACTCTTCATGCATTTCATTGAGTTGCTGATTTGAACAAACTTGTGGGGTTTTTTGTCATCACTGCCTTTTTTAATGATCATATTATACTGGGCAAGCAAGAGAGAAGTAAAAACCTGACATGCAAATACTACAGCAATCACTTAATCCAATATGCAATTTGAATGACTTGTCATACAGAAGATAACTGAAAAACCTGGGTAATAAAAATAATTAAGTCATCACAACTGGCTTATATCCTTGGGATTGTCTAATTTACTTAAGGCAGGCAAGATTCTATAGAATTTGCAATTAAATGCTTTGTCAGACATTTATTCTGGCATACAATTATAATGCTGACTTCTTATGTCTCATTGTTTTTGTGGCAGCTTCATTTGTAACAGAACTTCATTTGAAAATAGAAAAAACATGACTTTTCTCATATCCGTGTCAAGTTGCTAGGAGCAACTTGATAATCAGAAACATGGCACACATATCAGACCAGTATTTAATGTAATCTTTAGCAGGTATATTGCATGAAGTGTTACTGTGCTTGATTGAGTTCTGCAGCTGTATATGACCTGAACAACTATTCCCAACCCCCGCATTCTTTCATGATAAGCAAAAATTCTACAACTTTCAGGCTACAATATATCTGAATGAAATGGTAATTTCTTGGAAGGAATGGTTTTTTTTTGTCCAGTCTTCTTTTATTTTTTTATCCGTAGGTGTTTACAGAATCATAGAATGGTAAGGTTGGAAGGGACCTCAAGGATCATCTAGCTCCAACCCCTGCCATAGGCAGGGACATCTCCCACTAGAACAGGTCACTCAAGGCCTCCTTCAACCTGGCCTTGAACACCTCCAGGGAGGGAGCAGCCACAACCTCCCTGGGCAACCTGTGCCAGTGTCTCATCACCCTCACTGTAAAGAACTTCCTCCTAACATCCAGTTTAAATCTCCCCTCTGCCAGTTTAAACCCATAGATATATAATATAGATATCTAATTTATCTAGTACTGTATTTCTGTCCTTTCCAACAAATTACATGTGAAACCTTTTGGTATTTAGCATAATAAAATTGGAAATCAGATATTTTATGTGCTTCAGAAATATGAAGGCTCATTTTTATGATGTGGGATGTTAAAGGAACCCTTTACCTTAATGACTAAGGCCACCATGCTTTTCTCAGATTCCTAAGGATGATCACAAAATCCCTAATTAAAGAAACTAACAGTTACTAGTTGGAATTAGTGATAATAGAACATGGCTTTTTCATTTCTTCCTAAATGTTTTGCTCAACATTGTACTCAGTGGCTGGAAAGATCTCAGTTTTGTTCACAACTCTTTCATACAAATAAGCAAAGGTTTTAAAAGTCAGTGCTTCTGTCTTACCTGTTCCTTGTGTGATTTGAGATACCTTTTTTTTTTTTTTGACTCTGACAGCTTTTTCCACGTATCACATTTATGTCATGGGTTTCGATTTCACAGATGGCCCTTTTAAAGTCTCAAATTCCCAGGATTGTTTGGTTTTGGTTGGTCTGTGGTTTTTGGTTGGGTTTTTTCCCCGTAGCTGTACTACTGAGCTTAACTAGACATAGTTGTAGTTATTCAAGAATGACATAAAAACTGAAAGCTACATTTCTGAGACCTGTTGTCTGAGGATGTCTGGGTATTTCTGTCAAATCCTGTGATGCTTTTTTCAAAAGTTAGAAGACAAAAGAGCTTTTCTCAACAAAAATAGGTGTTTTGGATAGCTACTAATCAGTTGATGTGAGGAGGAATGATGTATTGAGCACTTGTGGTTTTTTGTTAACTGCTTTCAGAATAGAAATCAAGTATTTCTGCTTCTAAATTCTTTACCTGAAGAAATAACTAGGTGCTTTCAGATTTCTTTTGTCTTCTCAAAATATTTTGGAAATTGAGTGAAGTAGTGTTAGATAAGAAGCCTTGTTACAGATCTGAGAGTTGTTTGCTGAAAGAGTAAGTTGGACTTTATTATTCTGACAAGTCAGAAGCCTCTTTATAGATATTATGTAACTTTTGGGAAAATTTCTTGAATTAAAGTTGTTTTGGTGTTGGGGATAATCCTTTTAAGCTGGATGTGCAGCATACAGTCAGATACAATGCAGAACTTCAGTTTCAGCACGGTACATGAAGTCACTTGTCTGTGTGGTTTTAATTATTTTCTTAAGTTAATAACTTTTATCTTTCTGGAGTGATAGTTTTTATATTGAACTCTGTGGAGATGTGAATGGTGTTAGATAATGTCTGGTAACAAAACTTAACTCTTGTTGACTTCCAGACTTTCAGTCATTCAAGATCAGGAATGTTTGGCCTGTGTCTGAGGATGACACTTTGAAACCTTGCACTGTGAAAGCTGTGAATTAATTTTCCTTTAAGTGGTTAGGAGGGTAGTGACTTTTGGTTTTTTGCAGTGGGGATTGTATTAATATTTCTTGTCATCAAAAAATAATTGCAGCATCACTCACTGTGCTTTGCTTTATTCTTTTTGAAGTTACTTCTTTGTAATTGTCTTAAATTTATATCTGCCAATGTAAAATATAGTGAATAAGCCATATCCTTTTAATTCTTGGTTAACTCCATACCTTAGCTTTACAACTTAGAGGAAAAAACTTTGTCAATGAGTAGCTAGTTTTCTACACTGGAGCTTCCTGCAGATGCAGTGCATTCAAGTTGTTAGCAGAGGGATGCTTCTGTGATGTCAGTTTAGGCCATGCCTGCCTTTCTCTTTGTATTTAGTTATTACTAGCTACTGGTAGTGCAGTTTACCCAAGAAGGCAGATTCACTCATTCTAAACTTCAGAACTTAGTCATATTGAAATAACTGTACTTTATGAAAATACAGTAGGGGGAAATAACCCACTTCTGTCAGATTTCAAAACTCCCTTATGAACTGTAGACATTTAAAAAATGTGATGTAAATATTTGGGATGATGCTGAATTATCTGTGACATTCTTTAATTCACATAGCTTATACTGGAATGTGGGGGGAATGGCTGTTTCTAACAGTAAGCTTAGTATAATTGACTTCACCTGGTAGAAGGATAAGTTTCCTAGTGACTTTAGTAGTAGCTTAGCACACTTACTCATTAAAAACATCATAATTTTACCTGTACTATGTTTCCTAGTGGGTCAGTATTTCTCAAAGTGTTTCCTGTCACTGATAGTACCAGTGGTGGTACCCATGCTGAAGGCACAGTTAAATGCCATGCTTGTTCAGAGCAAAGCAGAGGAATTAGTAGATTGAGTTTGTCACTACAGTTGTGATTGTTAAGAAGTATTTTGAACTCTGTACATCCCTTAGGGGATCTGAATGGTTTAATGCAATCCGCCTTGCAACCTATGTTTAACCAACAGTGATTTTCCTCTTATTTGTAATTATCTAACAAATGTCTTTGTTCATCTTGGTTTCCTCAGACCAGTAAACAGGCAAAAGTCATACCACAGCATATCTGTCTCATTTGAAGCTGCAGTTCATTAGCAAAAATTAATTACAGGTAACTCAAATACCAAAGACTTATAATTCAACAAATCTAATGTTAGTCAGTGTTGTTCTTGGTTGTTTTACCCAAGTGCGAAATTTGTCTGCCATAATGAAAACAAGTAGAGAAATCCTGATCTCTAAAGGCACTAAATGATAAAGATGAACCTGAGATTGTTTTATTCTTTTTCTTCTGTTGCGTATCTTGTAAATTAGAGTGCATAGTCTTGAATTGTGTCCTGGTTTCATTCGATCAAGGAAAACAAAGTCTAAATGCATCGAACAATTAATTTTGTAGAAGTATAGTTACACTTTATCAACAGAATTGAGATCTGCTAGGTGTAACTATGGCAATACACTCTGTGTCACAGAGCTTTCAGTGTTTTTTTCCTGGCATATTTTACCTACTGTGATGATCAAGCATAACTTTTAAATACCAAAGATTAATTTCTGTCTAGCTAAAGTGAATGTGGTGACTTAGTCTCTTTTCCTGGACTCTCACTTCAAGTGTCAAAACCAGCATCCTACTTCAGCAAAACAGTTGCCCTCTAGCATTAGTCTTAGAAATGCCAAATATGCTGCTTATTATTTAAATGCATTTTGTGGTTTATTCATGGTGACAAGTGCTATGAACTGTTAGTCTGAGCCGTGTTCCTTGTAATTCACCTTACCTCAGCTGTTCAGTGATAGTCACCTACAATTTAAGCTTACTTTTAAATTGGGGCAAATACCATAATGATATCACTTTTATTCTTTAGTTACTGTCTGTCTTGTAAGCATTTTTAACATTTTTGGAGCATTCATTACAGGTAATGATTTTAAAAAATCTCTTGATTTCAAAATATGAGGCAGCATAATTATTCCTCTTGTTCTCTGCTAAAGAAAAGCACCTTTCTGGTGCCTGACTGCATGAAATGTTTCTTTTGCAGATATTTGGAATTCACTTGTTTTGACTCCCTAAGTCCATATTGGTTCTTTTGATATTTTGTATTTTAGTACAATTCTAATGGAAAGAAGAAACTGGTTCTATTATCTTTCCTGCAGTCATTTATTTCACTTGGTTTTGTTCACTCTAGAGACTTCTTAATGCCTCAATACCAACATTTGGAAGAATTAATGGTAGAATAACAGCATCTTATATCCAGAGTCAAGTTAGAGGTCATGTTTCCTTGTATCAAGCATGATGGAGGAGTTGATCTTTCATTTAAAACTGAGAATAGACCAGAAGTCATGTGTGATAGGCAAGGAACACGTGCACAGACGCCAGCCATACCATAGCTGATGAGCAACATCTCATTTATACTGTAGCAACATCATAAAAGTAAATTATGACAGTGATTGCAGCTAGCACATTGTTTAGCACTTTTTAACTGAAAGCAAGTACAATATCAGATAATACTCTGAAACTGCTTTAAATCTCTTGCTAATTCAAACCATAACAACTCTTTCATGTAAGTAGATTTTTCACTCCGTAGGAAACTTTGTCTTTTTGCCCAGAATAAGGGGTGTAAGGAGAGAGGTCTACTGACAAATGGAACTACTGGAAAATAGTCCTTCTGTTCTTTTCAGCTGTATTTCATGTGGTGGCCATGAATAGGGAAAACAATGGCAGTTTAGATATCTAATCGAATCATCAAGCCCTTTCAGTTGGAAAAGATCTTTAAAATCAAGTCCAACTATCTTCTGACTCTACAGGAGTAGTACTCTGCCTATCTTGAAATGTCTAGATTGAGCCTAATAGTAGTGATCTTCTAGACTTGTTCCAAGAGACACAATATTTACTCAAATTGCACTTATTTTGTTTGCTAGCTTTATTCTAACTTTACCTTATGGACTACATAGTAAAAAAAAAATCTTCTTTGAGGAGCGATCAATAAAATTTAGCAGCTTATCTCTAAAATTGTTACTATGAGGCAACGAGGCTATAATCTTGTTTGATTTATAATGAAATAAAAAATAGAAAATGCAATCAATAATGTTGGTGTTTTCTTTTCTATATACAGTCCAAGTTCATATGGCTTGTACCCAGACTGAGGCAGCTGTAAATTAAACTGGATTGTTAGCGTCCTGTCCAGCAATTTGTCATGGAGATACGTATATCAAATAACTTCAAAATACAGCTCAAAAAAATAAAGTATTAAACATGATGCATTGTGTTGCAATTGAATCATCCAAGAAAATTATTCAGCTACTTTTGTAATGTGAAACACAGTATGAGAATGAAGAGTCTTTGATTATCATGACTTCAGTTTGCTAGATGTAAAGACAATGTTCTATAACCTGTTGAGAATAACCATAAAGTGGAGTGAACCACAGTGGGTGTAGCCTAACTTACCTATAACCTAGCCAGAAAATGACAT
The DNA here is from genome assembly GCA_013399775.1 of Semnornis frantzii. Lineage (NCBI taxonomy): Eukaryota > Metazoa > Chordata > Aves > Piciformes > Ramphastidae > Semnornis > Semnornis frantzii. The sequence goes on along the minus strand of VWYK01031761.1, from coordinate 5,660 downwards.
TTGCTACCGTTTTGTTTCTTGAAACAGGAAAATCAAATATGCATATTGAGTGTAGTTTTGAGGAGAGTCCGAGCCGCTATCCGTTGTATTTGAGAAGTTGTGGCAGTCTAGTGAAGTTCCCATTAACTGGAAAAGGTGGAAAATAACCCCCATTTTTAAAATGGGGAAAAAGGGAAGACCTGGGAGCCATAGGCCAGTCAGTCTTGCTTGGCGAGATCATGGAGAGGTCCTCCTGGAAACTGTATTAAGGTACATGAATAATGAGAGGATAGCTGACAACAGCTGTCATGGCTTCACTAAGGGCAAATAGTGCCTGACCTGACAAATTTGTTGACTGACAGAGTTACAGCATTGGTGGATAAAGGAAGAGTAACTGATGTCATGTACCTGGACTTGTGCAAAACACTTGACACTCTCCACATGACATCCTCATTGCTAAATTGGAGAGACATGGATTTGATGGATGGATGGATCAGTGGATAAGGAATTGCCTGGTTGGTTACCTTGAGAATTATGGTCCATAGATTAATGTCCAAGTGGAGATCAGTGATGAGTGACATTCATGGGGGTCAGTACTGGGACCAGCACTATTTAACAACTGTTAATTCATTCACTCTTGTCCACCTCAGCAACCCCGAGTAGGAGGCCTTGGGTGAGAGAATTGATGAGAAGCTCAACAGGACCCAGTTATGTGTGCTTGCAGCCGAGAAAGCTGCCCATATACTGGAATACAACAGAAGAGGTAACCAGCAGGTTAAGGGATGTGGTTTCCTCTACTGTGCTCTTGTGAGATCCTTGTGACCTTGAGTACAGTGCCCAGCTTTGGAGACCTCAACATAAAAATAACATGGACCTGTGGAACCAAGCCCAGAAGAGGCCCACAAAGATGATCAGAGGAGACGTCTCTTATGAAGACAGGCTGAGAGAGCTGGGGTTATTCTGCTTGGAGAAGCAAAGGCTCTACAGATACCTTTATAGCAGCCTTCCAGTACCTAAAGGAGGCCTGCAAGACAGCTGAAGAAAGACTTCTGAAGAGGATTTTTACATGGGCATGTAGTGATAGGACAGGAGCAAGAAGGAAGAAGCTTTTTACTGTGAGAGTGGTGAAACACTGGAACAGGCTGCTTAGAGGGGCTGTGGACGTCTCATCCCTTGAAGTGTATGAAACCAACCTGGTCTAGTGGAAGGTGACCCTGCCCATGACAGAAGGATTGGGACTAGACAGCCTTTAAGGTGTCTTCCAGCTCAAAGCAGTCTATGATTTGTCCAGTTATTCAGCTATAGTATGTATAGAATCCCAGTCTGGAGGTATAGGAGAAAGCCTGGAGAAGGAAAAACTCTTCCTTGGTCAAGGACAANACTGGAACAGGCTGCTTAGAGGGGCTGTGGACGTCTCATCCCTTGAAGTGTATGAAACCAACCTGGTCTAGTGGAAGGTGACCCTGCCCATGACAGAAGGATTGGGACTAGACAGCCTTTAAGGTGTCTTCCAGCTCAAAGCAGTCTATGATTTGTCCAGTTATTCAGCTATAGTATGTATAGAATCCCAGTCTGGAGGGATAGGAGAAAGCCTGGAGAAGGAAAAACTCTTCCTTGGTCAAGGACAATCAGGTTAGAGATCATTTAGGCAAGCTGGTATAACTGGTACACTGTACGGCTGTGCTGCCATTCATTGAGACCTGGGTAGGCTGGAGAATTGGGTGGGGAGGAACCAAATGAAGTTCAGCAAGGGTAAGGTCCTGCACCGAGGGAGGAATAACCCCATGCATCAGTACAGGTTAGGGGTTGGCTTGCTGGAAAGCAGCTCAATGGAGAAGGGCCTGGGAGTTCTTGTGAACAAGTTCACCATGAGCCATCCGTGTGCCCTTGTGGCCACAAAGGCCAGCGGTATCCTTGGGTCCATTAAGAAGAGTGTGACCAAAAGAACGTTCTCCTTCCCCTCTACACTGCCCTACTCAGACCACATTGAGAGTATTGTGTCCAGTTTCGGGCTCTCAATTCAAGAGCATCGAGGAATTTAACTTTAGATAGTCCCTGGTTTGAAAGGTGATTTTGAAAACTACATTTGGAGATAAGAGAGTAACTTTTCTGTTATTTCTCAGACTTGATTTAGCACTTTCTGGAGATCGTGAATTTAAAGGTGAAAGAAGAGACTTATCCTCACTTGAAAGACCTGAAAATTGTTTATTTAGGCTGTCATTTTCTTATTACTTGCTGATGGGCAAACTCTATTGCAACTGTCCTGCTATGGATACATATTTTTTTAACACTTAGGAAATTCACTTTAAAGAGTATTAGATAAATTGTGCCAAATTTCCCCTTCTCCTAGAGCACTTCCTGTTAGATTGCTTAGTTTTGAAAGACTTACTTTACAAAGACCTAAACAGACACAGAGTAAGTTTGCAATTGTTTTTTCTCTATAGAATATAGTCAAGCTGTAGAAAAAGGAAACCTCCTGTGTCATGCTGTTATGTTTTGAAAAAAGCAAGCATGTATATGGCAACTGGATTATGTTACCATACCTTCTTTCTATCTTTTGTTCCTAATTTATTAGTTTGTGTAGGTCTAAGGCAACTTAAGGCAATTTGCAGTACCTAGAGTAACTATAAGAACATTACCTATTAGAAGTTAACATAAGGGAAGCTTCCCCATGGATTAAAATATAGCACTTAGATGAAAGACAGGAAATCAGTACATAAAAAGAAAGTGGAACTTCTTTTGCATAAATAAAAGCTAGCATTTCAGTGTGAAGTTGGGCATAAATATTTTTAAATATATTGTTATCCCTTGCTTAGGAGAACAGAGTAAGCTAATATATGTTTGTCAGCTTATTGAGAGTAAATTGTGACAAAACTCAGATACAGTATTTAAAAGCTCTGAAGGATTTATTGAAGTTTTCTTTCTTCATGAACTGATGTATTTATAAAATTAATTCCCCTATATCAGTCATGTACAACCTTTTATTTTATTTTTTTTTTAAGGGTTCAATATAAGGGTTTTGTTCTGTTTCTGGAAAACAATTTCATTTTACTTAGGATGTTTTGCTGAATCTTACATTAAATATTACTAGAATGCGGAAAATGTTTTTAAAATATTTGGAGGTTGATGGATTAGTACTCTTGAAAGGGAAACAAAACACTAAATATTTCTAATCCTGCATTATTTACCGCATGGGTGGTTAAATGCTACTTTAAGCCCCATAAAATTAAAAGGGAGAAATCTGCCAACTGTAGCAGGAATTGGATTTAGGAAGAGTGGTACAGAGCCAAAATATTGCTACAGAATTAAATGTCAAAAATCTTCTTTAATAGTAGATATATAGTTCACAGTGCCTGGTTATGATTAATACATTTAATCTAAATCACTGAAAGTTGCTCTCTCCTTTTCCATAAAATACAATAGGACACAAATCAGTTTTACTGTAGGTGGATAACAATTGGAAAATAATGCATCTTCCCACCCAATAAATTGTCAGTTATACCTTTTAACTAAAATCGATTCATCTTTCTAAAATTTATGACAATTTCTAATAATAAATCTTTTCAAATGTTTATTCATTTGCTTTTTGATACATTTGTGCCACTTTTGCTATGGTCTAATGTTTTTTCTTTTGATTCATTGTAAATTAGAAAATCTATTTTGAGTCAATTTTCTAGTTAAGAAGTTAAAATCTATAACCTAGCTATTTTTTTTCATAGTCTCCTTTGCACATTTTAATACCCTTGAACTTAGATACAATCCAGTAAATTCTGATCAGAAGGTGATTAAAAGACTTTTCACTGCAACTTCTTGACTGAGGGCCAGATTCATAAAACAATACTTAGAGATTGTTGACTGATTTTTTTTTTTTTCCTGCACATCTCCCTGATTCAAAGGGCAAGATAAAAACAGTTAAAGCAAATGAACAGCTAAATATTTTTTTTGGCCAAAGAATTTTAGTAGGAACAATCAAAATTGCCCTTTTGAATTAAAATCCATCTGTGACCATACAGGGAATGATAAAGTCTGCTTCTGTTGTCCCTTTATAGCAGCAAGGCAATGATAGTACCAAGACCACTAAAGCATACAGTGTTTCTCATTATTTGTTGTGTCTGTAATTATCCAGTCTTAACCTCTTCAAGTGTGGTCATCTGCAACTTCACAGTCTGAGAAATACCACCTTTAAAAAGAAGGAAAGTATTTTAGAAGAAATTTTTCATAACTTCCCTTAATGATTGATCTTCTAATCTGTGTGGTGAAATTGTATTCACTGTTCAGCAGTTTCCTTTTCTGTATATAATAAAAAGTGTCAAAGAGGGATTGTCTTAATTTTTTTTAATCTCTCCATAAACACATTTCCTCTTCTGGTCCAGTTAAACAACATGATCTTTTGGTCTCTTTTCTGACAAGAATTATGCATGAGAAGTTCAATCTAGTGTGTAGCTAAATTTCTGAATGCACAAATCTGTTTTGTTTATGGTATAAATGTCAGCATTGGCTGAATAAAGGGAAAGGGCTGGCAAATGTATCAAACAACTATGAGGAAAATTGCATTCATTATTTGAACTTGATCTACAGTATCACTTATTGGCAAATTGGTGTAGGCCGAAAGCGTCTCAGATTTTCAAGTGATTGATTTCAGAGTTAAAAAAATCATTTGTGTGGATGGATTGGAATTCATTAATTTCACTAATTACACAGTGAAGAAAACAGATGTTTTCTTAGGCAAAGATCAGGCTTTAATTACAGGTCTTAGCTTTTCATCTAAAAATAGTGTCAATATGTTCATGACTCTCGCTCAAAGTTAATTTCTTATTTTTTATATGGAAGTATGATTCTGTTACACATTAGTTAAGCCTTCCTCTCATGGTGTACAAATACAAATCTAATGCTCAGAGTACTTAAGGGAGAGCTATCTCATAGTGCACGCACTTAGAAAGTGAAGTCTTCAAGAGTAAACTGGGTAAAGATTGCCTCTTTATAATGTCAAAAGCAGTACTACCCAGTATTAGAACTATAGCAGCCTTCCAGTACCTGAAGGGGCCTACAAAAAAAAAAAAAAAGAAGGGATTTTTTTTACAAGGGCTTTTAGGGGGAAAAGACTAAATGAATTAAAGCTTGGGGGTAGGTTTAGACAGGCTATTAGGAAAAAATTCTTTACAGTGAGGGTGGTGAGACACTGGAACAGGTTGCCCAGAGAGGTGATAGATGCCCTCTCCCCGGAGATGTTCAAGGCCAGGTTGGATGAGGCCTTGAGTAACCCAGCTAGTGTTCCTGCCTGTGGTGGGTTAGGAACTTTACACACACAACTGAAATTTACCAAACTAGCTCAGACAAGTTGGATGTAGGATGAAGCTATATTTACAGGAAA
>VWYK01031756.1:31518-58226 GCA_013399775.1 Semnornis frantzii | reverse complement strand
TACAGCTCAGCACAATATACAAGCAAATATATACAGTATATACAGGAATATTTACAGAAATATACAAGTTTAAGGTAATACAGACACACAACACCCCTCCCAGAAATCAGAGACCCCAGGAGGGGCTCCCAACCACCCTTCCACCTTCTCCCCACTCCCACACCTTACCCCAAGGTTTGGCTTACGCACAAGGAGGATCGGCTGGGGAGGATTAGAAGAAAAGTGGTTAGTGAAGTTATTCAACAGAGAGGAGAAGCCAGAGCTGCTAGCCCAAGACCCAAGAAGCAAGCAAGTCCCTCATGACCCAGACTGCCAGCTCGAGAGACTTATCTTCTTTGTTTTGGTTTTCTTATACCTAAACATCACAGCAAGCCTATGAGTGAAGTAGACATCACCACTGTTTTCCTTCACAGCCTACAGTATAAATTTTCTCTATTAAAAAATATTCCAATTAGCTCAAACCAGCACAGACAAGATACTTCTCTTTCTACCTTTGGCTATACATTTGGAGAGGCACTTTTTTTTTCCTGTCACATCAGAAAGCAGAGCACTGGATTGAGTATCTTAGAGGTTTAAAATGTAAAGCTATGCTAATGAAGAATTTCTAATTGCAAGGTTACTTAATTTTGCTTTTCTTATTCCAGTGTAACGTCAGTGCAGCACTACCCCTTGACAGCACAATGACTCAACAGGATTCCACAATAACAATCATTCCCCAAAATTGAGCTCGTGGCTGGATCAATGTGAGCACTCTCACTGGCTTCAGCAAATCCCAGTATTGCTATTATGCTAAACATCAGGATTTTTTCTGCTTGTTTAAGACATTATTGATTGATAACCTCCCCTGTACGGACTGGTAACTTCCCCTATCTAAATATCTGTCAGCTTGTCACAAACTAGAAGATGTCAGTAGGCATCCCAAAGTGTCCTGATTTTCTTTAGTGTAGATATTAATATTGCATTAGATGTCACTGATGCAATAGATCAATTAACCATTGCTTAAAAATCCTAGTGGCCATTTTTGTTATTTCTGGCAGAGAAGACCTAAGAAGCAGTGCAGTCCTATGGCAGATGGGTTGTGACTGGAGGGGATAGTGTGGGTTTGAGACCAGAGTTCCTGGAGTAAGAGAGGAATGGCCCTTCCCCTACCCTTCCATGTGATTAATGAAATGGACAACTGATCCTCTGTAGGTGTAGCTGGACCAAGACCTGAGTGATTGAGACCACATCATTTGGGCACTGCAGATAACCACTTTCAGCTTCTATTGCATCTTGTACAAGTGTCTTGAGGCATAAAAGCCTAGGGGAGGTATTTTTGAGCACTGAATTTCTGAAGGTCTGAAACTCTGCAAACTAGCTTGAATTAAATAAGCTAAGTTGTGTTATGTTCAGCATAAACAAGAACCTTCTAGATGCTATAGCCTGCAATTTAAGAGTTGATAAATTTCATCTTGATCCTTCCAGAAATTAATTAGAAACAACATAAATGTTCCTACTTAAAAGCCAGAAGAACTGAATGGAGGCAGATGATTACTCTCAAAGAGCAGACATTTCACCTCAAAGGCATCTCAGAAACATGAGCCAGGTGTTCCTCTGCTTGTAAATACAGCACAAGCACTGTAAGAGGCAAATTACCTAAAAAGGCAGGGGAAACAGTAAAAGCAGCAGAACAGATCTCTGCTGTAATCCAAGCTTTTGCAACATCAGATATAGTTAAAAGGTGAGTAGCTTTGAAGATTAATTAATTGTATCCTGGGCTACATCAAGAGCAGGTCAAGAGATTCTGCCCCTTTGCTCTCCTCTTGTGAGACCCCACCTGAAATATTGCATCTAATTCTGGCGTCTCCACGATAAGGGCACAGAGCTGTAAGTGAGCCCGGGAAGGCCACAAAGATGATCCAACAAATGGAGCACCTCTGCTATGAGGATAGGCTGAGGGAGCTGGGACTGTTCAGCCTGGAGAAGACAAGACTCTGGCGAGACCTTGGAGCTGCCTTCCAACACGGGAAGGGATCCTGCAAGAAGGCTGGAGAGGGATTTTTCTTAAGGATGTCCAGCTATAGGGCAAGGGGGAATGGTTTTAAGCTGTGGGAAAGTAGGGTTAGACTGGAATTGGCTGCTCAGGGAGGTTGTGGATGCCACCTCTAACTGGAAGTGTTCAAGACTGGGTTGGATGGGGCCTTGAGCAGCTGAGTCCAGTTGTGAGGCATCTCTGCCAATGGTGGGGAGGTTGCAGTAGATGATCTCTGAGGTCCCTTCCAACCTAAGCCACTCATTGATAATTACTGCACCTTCTAATTTCTTCATTGTTGCTACATGAAAATCCTACAGAGATAATTCCAGAAGGCTGTCAGAGCATTAAGCAGAATGCCCACACCTTAAAAATCAGTGCTGGAAGAGTTGCTCTAAGTCAGACTATAGAATAAAGGTAGAAGCCAATGTAAAAAGTCTAAATAGATTAGGGATTGTCTATGGTGGCAGATATCTAGTAGCATATCTAGAAGTCAGCTGTCCTGTGTTAACTCCTTACATTGATAGTTTTCCACCCCCATTTTCTACCAGTCTTAACAGTTTAATCCAGATTAAAACTGCTAAATGTAAATGACAAAGATTTTGTAGTACAAAGAACAGCTTAGAGATGCTCGACAATGTCTAACAACCCAGTGGTCATCAGTTGAGCCCTCGGTAATTGCATGAAATGTTCATCTCCCAATTGTGAAGCACCATAACTCAACACAAACAGCTCCCACGTGCTCCAAGTATCCATTTCACTGGATCAGATCACATGTTGGGAAGGCTGAGAGCCCTTCTGGAACTACAAGAGCTCAGACATGGAGTAATTTAAGTGCTACCATTCAATCTTGCCTCTGAACCAAAAGGGTCAACAGCTCAAGTCAGCACAGAAAACTGATCACACCATAAAATAAGCCAAACTCTGAATTTTAAAGCATTTTTGCAGTATAGAGAAGCACTTAAGTCCTGTTTAGACAGCCCTGAATCTTGGTAGTTTAACCTTTTCTATTTTTCCCCTCCCTGCTGACTTATAGTAGCCTACACTTCAGTTGTGTAGTGGTTTACTATCATTTACAGCTGTTAAGTGAGCCCAGGATGATGGTGGCTACAGCTGTCAAGTGATGCTGGTGCAGGCCTTCAAAAGTTTAGTAATGGCAAAAATTACATTGTGCATGTCTCCAGTCCTTTCTAAATTCTATGTAACGCTATGAAATTGTCCAAAACTGTTCAAGTACTTAGAAAAGCTACAATAAATGTAACCTGTGCACTTTGCACAGCATTCTCATATTGCTGAAACACTTCCTATTATTATAAGGATGTCAACCTGGAGTGTGGTCAAACAGCCTTTTGAAGTAAAAGCAGAGTTCATCAAAACACACTCCACAGACTGAGAAAAGCACTTGGAGCATCTTGAAGAATTTCAGCTCAGCTGCAGCTTTCTGAAGCAAAAGTTTGTATGCTGGTGCAGTTGAAGCAGGAGAGTTGTCCCTTATGGATGTGTCCCAGAGTCCAGGCCCTAGTCCTGCAAACAAGGGCTTGCTTCTTTAGAGTAACAGTACTTGTGACCCCAAAGCCCACAGTTTGTGGCTTCCTAGAGGCTGCCATCTTAAACAGTTCTTTCAATGAGCCGTGGAAAGTTGATGTTCACAAGTCAGCAGCACCTGACCAACAGTAAGGCCACCCAAGCAGGGCAGGAGTTGTGGTCTGTAGCACTGAACAATGCAGTCTGACATTGCTTCCTGATGTAGGGAAAGAATGTCAGAACCTGCAGATTCTGCAATGTCCTTATTCTGACAAACTGCCATAGCCAAACCAGCAGCTGGCTATCAATGAAGCTTTTTGACTCTGAGCTGTCACCAAAACGTGGGGTTACCTGTCTTCAGGAACAACAAAGCTGGTGAGAGGTCAGAACAGGTCTTCTGAAGAATAACTGGGGTTATTCAGCCTGGAGAAAAGGAGGCTGAGAGGAGACCTTCTCACTCTCTACGACTACCTGAGAAGAGGTCTCAGCAAGGTGGGGATTGGTCTCTTCTTAGCAAGAAGATGAAATGAATTGGGCTCAAGTTGCAGTGGGGGAGGTTTATGTTGGGTATCAGAAGAAACTTCTTCACCGAAAGGGTTCTCAAACATTGGAACAGGCTGCCCAGGGAGGTGGTTGAATCCCCACCTTGGAGAAGTTTAAGAGACAGATGTGGTGCTGAAGGACATGGTTTAGCACTATAACTGTAGGGTTAGATAATGACTGGGCTTGATAATCTTAAACCAAAACCATTCTATGACTCCATGCACATCCACATGTATAGTGTCCCTGCCTATGTGTACACCAGAAAAGTTCTGAGAACTTTGTCAGGATTTCTCAGTAGCTTAACTTCCACATTTCTCAGGAAAGATGGCTAATTCTGGGTGCAAATTAATTTTGTTTAGTTTTACACATATGAGTAAGACTTGACAGGAGCCATCTCTAATTAAAGTTGTGCTACTGCATCACTCAGTCCTACAGACTATGGAGTAGGAAAATATGCCATGATAACATCCTCCCCCAATTTCCTCTTTAATTTTTGGTACAATGTTGCCTTCTGAAGGAGAAACTAATGCATCCCTGAAGTTAATAAAATGATATGGGGTCATTTTTATTAAAAGAAAGTTAAACATCTGCTGTATCTATTGCAGTATATTGAACAATATTTTATTATTCTCACATCCCTAAACCAATTTGTGTCCCTGGCAGGCAGAGAAGCCTATTGTCTGCTTTTCATATACATCTAGCAATTTAAAATGTACCTGGGAAATGAAATTTGGAAGACACAGATAGGCTGCAGATAAGCACTCAAGGACAGGTGGTATTAATGGTTCCTATCTGTCCTGTGTATGCCCACTCAGCTCATGAGGGCCAGAGCACCAAGACAAGACTTGCTCACACCTCTGCCAAAATGATGTGGGCTCTCCTCAGAGCCACATGCCTGGGATGTTTAAAGCAAGCCTAGATTAGGAGAGCACCAGACCTGCTCTTAGTCTCTTCCAACTCCAGCAGCAATAGGGTGCTACTAGCTGTTAGGAATGAGACACCTTGTGTTGCTTTGCCTTTTATACAGTTCAGGTTTATGCAGTAGATGACAGATGGCTTATATAAAAGAGGGATTTTTGGTTGGTTTTTTTTTTTTGTTTGCAGATGGGAAACAGGCTGCCTGCTTCATGTACCTGAAAAGGAAAAAAAGGAAAAGGTCTGCCCATCTTACTGATGAAACCCTTCAAGATGTCAAATGTTAGGCTGCAAGGAGCAGAGGCACCACCTCAGTCACAGGAGTTCAGCTTGCAGTCCCTGCATTTGTCTGCTATAACCAGAGCTCTTGAGTTTCCTCAACAAACACCAAAGGGACAAATATTGGGGATGGGGTTTGTGGGCTGGATTTTTGAAATTATTTTTGGTTGGGTTTTGGGCTGGATTATTTCCTTGTTTGTGGGTGGGGTTTTTGAGTATTTTTTGGATGGAGGTTTGGGGGTTTGCTTGGTTGGGGTTTTTGTTTTGGGTTTTTTGGTTGGTTGTTTTTTGTTGGGTTGTTTTTTTTTTCCTCCTTTATGAGGGAAATGGAGTAGTGTTGGAGAAATATGGTAATTTGCTTTTCCTTAAGCTTTGCTGAAATTACAGCAGTTTTGGTAATGCTTTGTATCTGCTGAGGGGAAGCACACAGGGAGGAGGAAGGCAGATGAATATTCTCAGTCATTTTTCATCCAATTCTGATGGAAGCTGGGAGCTCAGGGACAGGCACGAAAGAAAAACACTTCACTTCATATTAACGTTTCCTTACGCCCACTTAAGAGCCTGGTATGTGCCAACAGATAAAAAAAACACAAAAACCAAAAACTAGAGCATCCGTGGGAAGAGAACAGAAAAGCAACGTGAGCAGAGCTGGAGCTGTACTCAAGTGCAACTTAGAGGGGAGGAAAAGACTGAGGCATTTGCCCAGCTCTGGATGTTTTACAGAGAAGTTTGCCCCTAGCTGCTAGGATTTCAAAGAGTTTTGTGTGTGTGTTTTTTTTTTTTTATAGTGAGCATAGCAAAATGGCTATCTACTGAGAGGCTGACAGAGACAATTAAGCCATTGTTGTTGGCATGAGATACAAATTAAAATAGATGGCAGGTTCAAACGGCATTAGGAAATGTCAATTCATTCCACTAACAGAACTCAGCTGATTTAGTTAAGAAAAAGCAGTAAAGTACAAGCAGATGAAGTAACATCTGTCCAGGCCAACACCTTGTCACTGGGCAAAGCAGCCTCTGAACTCCAGTTCTCGTGACAGCAGTGGCATTATTTTGAGCTCAGCTTCCCAACCTCTCAGCATCCTTGCACAGGAGGAAAATGGGTTTGAGGTCCTGCCAGTGGCTCTGCATGCAGCCACCACCCCACAAGCCTTCAGCAGGTAAGTTATTGATTCCTGTCTGCTGAATTTGAGCTTGATGTTGTGACCCTGCAAGCTGCTGCTTCACAGCTCTTATTGCCAGGCAGGAAAAGCAGCCTGGACTGCCTGCAGCTGTAGCTCAGCCATTGCTTCCAGCCTGCTCTAAGTGGCACTGAGGGATGAAGCATTTCAGGGTGGAATAGAACCATTGCCCTTTTCCCCCATCCATTCACTCTCTTTCAGGTCTGTCATGGTTGCTCACAATTAAAAGTTAAAGAGAACACTTAGAGCTTTCCTCAGCAATAAGCCTTTCTGCAAGATCACAGGTTATTGCTGTGGTGCCTATAAAACCAAACTGGTGAACAGCTCAGCTGTCTCGTGTTAAGTGCCACTGTTTCCCTCTTCCCCAGTTCACTCTCATCTTTCTGTAAGCCAAGTGTGCATCTAGAGAGAAATAAAAGACACTTCAGGATCTCTTCTGGTTCAGTGCACAGCACATTTCTCACTGTTGGATATCTCCTCAAGACAATAACCACTGGTGGAGAAGTCTCAAGCCTGAGCAAACTATTTTGTTTTATCTCAGGTTTAGCAGCTTCCTAATGGGTGGAGTGGAGTAGCCTCATCTCTTCATATCAATGCAGTACCGTTGCACAAAAGCTTGCACTCAGCAAAAACAAAATATTCCCCTCCTTCCCCCAATTCCCACCACAGAAAGATCAATCTGCTCATACACATCCTGCAAATTCTCCAGGAGGATCCACTGAGCAATTCAAAGTAACTATTTTCTCACTGTCCTTGAAGGGTCCTAGAGCATCCATAACCCAAGGTGCAGCTGCACAGCGAGTTCCAGCATTATCCATTTCATCACTTACTATTGGAAGGTCTTCGCTCAGCCCAACTTTTTGCTCCCTTCTACTCTTCCATTAGCTGTTGCCATGGAAATAGTGCTGTAACTATGGAAATGTTGTTAGTGTGGATTGTGGAAGTCACTTCACAACCTATCCAGAGGTTTACATGTCAAGGCATAAAATCACAAGCTGTTCAGGGTCTGCTAGAGGGGCTCTCTCACCATGGCATTGTCTGGAGGCCACTGCCCTGTCTTCTGGGAGCAGGAGGGATGGGGAAGACCTCAATTTGATTCCTGACGTAACTTTTCCAAGGTGAAATAGCAAGCCCATGGCAATTATTTGTGCCTCAGCTCCTCCCCATTTGTATAATAAGTGTAATGATTCTGATTTATCTGATGGACAATTCATGAATATGTTCATACACCTTGAGAGTCTTCATTGTAAGGGATTAAACTGTGAATGAGAATAAAATCAACTCTACAGTTTATATGAAGAAGTCTAGAATCTGAAATCAGAGCCTCAGGGGGTTGTTGTGTTTTTAAAGTGTGGTAGAATAAAAGGTTCAGTATTAGCATAGCCACATACAAACTTCTTTTAGCAATGAAAGCTTTTTCATATCTCTGTTGGAAACCAATGTCTAACCATGGAGCCTCAGTAGCCACTGAAACCCCTACTATACTCACCCCCTGCCCAAAACCAGACTACAGAATGTCTGAACTCTCTAGCCTACAATTTAGAACTGTGTATTACTCTGTACACATTACCCACACTCAGCACCATCAGTTGTGTACCAGATGGGAATCAGCCATGAGAGTTCCAACCTTCAGCTTGGGAAGAGGCAGGACTGAGTATCTATACCAGAGTACTGCAGTTTGGTGGAACAGAAACGGGGATAAGGCCACAGCATGGCAACACACATGACAACTTAGGATTTCCATGCAGAACAGCCAAGTCCAGAGGACTCTGCCTGTATAACACTGTTTGTGCCAGGAAATCCAGTCCAAACCCCTCCACATAGCCCATGTGTCAATGGTCCCTGGCTAGATTTGGTAGGGTAAAAGCAGCCCCTTTGTGAATGAATGCAAGTCAAAGTCTGTCCTGATGTCATCTCTTGACACTCACTACACTTTCCCCTCTGTGAACTGCACATTCATGTTACCCTTCCGGTGCCACCCTAGCACCCACACTGCATTGGTGTCATTCTGCCCAGTCAAACACCACATCTATGACCACTGATGAGCTCTGGTGAGTCAACCACCAGGGACACTGACTGCCATCCTGTTCACCCTCCTGGCACCTCTGCTGCCCTTGGACTGCACATGGATCCAGCTCTAAAGCACTTCAGTGGGTTAGGTGAGACCACTCTTTCTTGGTGGCAGTGCAGGCAATGCCTGCTGGTTTTTGCAGAGAACTCTACACTTCACCTCTTTCAGGTTCTCTAGAAAAGCTGCTACAGGACATCTTCTGTCTTTGAACTTCAACACTTCGGGGAGCAGTGCCCCACTTTAGGTGGCCAGAATGGATCAAATGCTACAAGGGGAGAAGGATCAAAAATGAGAAGAGAACTGCAGCTTTTTCAGGGGTCTCTTGAACTGCTCTGGAGTGGTTCAGTCCTTCTCACCTCCTTTCAGTGATGAGGGGATTCAGCTTTCCCTTAACAATCCTACTTAGAGACTTGCACAGATCATGCTGTCCTCCCTGTTCCATTTGCTATTCTACAACCCTGCATGCCTGCACCATTCTATGAGCAAAGGCAGCGTCTGCTCCCAGGAAAAGTCTTTCCAGACTTCATGAAATTCAAGCAAAAAGACTGAGTATGAGTCACTGCTATCAGTTCACTATCTATATATTAGGAAGCATTTGAAGGAAATATGTTCTCCTTCCCCCAAGTTCTTTCCACCTGAAATCTTCCAGCTGGGAATCCAAACTGCATTTCCCCCCAGGGCAGCTTAGGTGATAACTGCTTAGCCACCAGCAAATTTTATTATAGCAAGAGGTATTCTCTCTTTGTTTTCCACCAGACTGATTTTCCAGCCCTGTTCTGTGTAAGTCAAGGCATTTGCTTCTCTATTTCTTGCTTGTCAGTTAAGCTATGCTGTGCCTCTTGTGAAGGTGTGAGAGCCATGAAGCAAAGCTGAGTGCTGCTGTCACCTGAAGGGACAGAGACAAGGCAAAACCTCATGGAACTAAGACATGAAAATGCATGTCTTAAAATATTAAAAAACATCTGGGCTTTGGGTGTGCTCTCAGAGTGTGGGGTCAACTCAAGGCAATGATGCATTAAATTGGAAAGTCTTCTTATTGAATAATATTGGAAAGGCTGTCTGCAAAAAGTAACATGAAGTTGGGGGACTATTGAGCAATTGTGGCGCCATAAATGCAGTTCAGCCAGTTAATTAACCCCCAGGATCCTGGGGTTTTTTAATTAATCAATATATTAAGTATATCATAGAATGTCAGGGGCTGGAAGGCATCTCTAGAGATCACCTACTCAAATCCCCCCCGGCAAAGCATAACCACCCAGGGCAGGCCACATCCTCCAGTTAAAGCAAAGCCTGGACTTCACCCATGCACACTTTATTGGATTCATTCACAGCCACCACACTACTATCACAGATTGTATCAGGAGTAAAACACAGCAAAGCAGCCTGATCAGGGATGCTTGCATAAAATGGGATGCTGTGACCCCCTAGATTTTACTCACTTCAAGAAACCTGAGTAGGCACATTCCTGTGTGTCAATTATTACCCCAGGAAACAGGGACAGATCTTCTGAACTGAAAGCCTAAATTGCTCTCTCTTGGGAAGAAGTGTAAACATTCAAAAGAATCAGCCCATGCTTCTGTGAACATGAGATCAGACCTCTGCATCTCACCCTACCTTTGGCTGCTTGCTGTGCACTGAGGGGTAAAGATTAAGAGCAGATATGAAGGTAAGACCATGGTGAAACCTAAGTCAACAAGAAAAGCCACACATTAGTAGAGTACCACCACCTTTAAGAAGGTGGTAGGGCTTGCTGAGATAGTTTAGCAAGACTCAGCTTCCCCCCAGCCAAACACCATCTCCTAAGATCAGTCTGACCTTCTACAAGCTCAGAACCTGAGCAGCCACCTTTCAGCCAGACAAGCAGCTCAGACAGCAGGCATCACGTTTTCCTCCCATGTGCAGAGCCTGAGGAGGTAAATAATTTGCCTAGATCACCTTAGAAAGCTTGGAGGAAGATGAGCAATTCAAGTCACCTCTCCTAGCCCCTTGCTTAGTGCTTCCTGCCCTCTCCCAGCAACACAATTCACTGCCTATGCCTGGGGACTCCTTAACTCTGAATGCACCTCAGCACTCAGCCCCATGAACACTGAAGGGCTGCTGGCTGCTCTGCCATCTATTTGCTTTTTTTATCATCTTTGAGGAGCTGAAGGCCTCCCAGAGCTGGGATTTTTCAAGACACTTCATTTTCATAGCAACTATCTTAAAGGTAAAAGCCTCACCAGGGAGCATCCCTAAATACAGAGGGCAAACAGTGGGCTTGCTCTGCCTGCTCTGTGTGCTAGGATCACTCAGGTTGCTGTTTTTTTCTTGGTTCTGTCCAAATATTGACTCTGCTCAAGTGCTGCTGAAATAACATTCAGTGCTTGTGCAATCACTTCAGGCTGTGGAAGCTCTCTGAGAGAATAAATATTTTGCTGAAGGGCTTCTTTTGAGGGGGAAAAAAAATATTTTGAGAAGTGTGTTATTGTCCCACAGTCAGTTTTAGAGCAGGGCTTAAAGATATGAAGTATGGGCTAGCCTAAAAATAACCTTTGGTAGGAAAGGAGGGAAGCAAGTGAGGTACCTCACTGTATTATAGTCTGGCATCTAAGGGGGGTTGAGCAGCCTGCACTGGGGCAGGGGACACCTGAAGAAAGCAAAATGTGAGTAGTCTCCCTATAAAGGAGCAGCAGGGCAGGGCCAGGACAGAAGAGGCCCCCAGAAAGGCAGAGTGTTGGAAAGATGGTGCTCATATGTGGTCTTGGAAAGAGTCTAGATTAGAGGGAGCATGAGAGAAGAGGGAGCACCAAAGCTGGATGCCCTCTTGCCCGCCCCATGTCCAGCAACTCACAACCAGTAGCACAGCAGGGAGAATTTAAGACGCCAGAGCACACCCACAAGGCTGCAAGTTTCCAGAAACAAGTAACTTCTGATGTAATGAGCAGAGCTAATACCACCAAGACCATCCAAGGAACAGAGTTTTTTTCTGGTGCCAGAGCAAATCTGAAGCACAATGCCTCAAAATGTCAGAGTATTTTTGTTAAGTAATAGATGATTTTTGGAGGAAAAAAAAAAATAGAAAAAGAAAACCACAAACTTTGAAGGAAAGCATGAAATTCTGCTGCTCCTGAGGCTCTTCAAGGCTAGACTCCTTCCTTCTGATGTCACAAGCAGGAGGAGAGGTGAAATGACATGGATAATGAAGAACAGGAAGATAAATAAGGAGGAATGGGGAAGTGAATGAGGGAATAACTCTTCCATTGTTAGAACAGTGCTAGTGGCAGCTTTAGTGCAACTTATCATTTCTTTCAAGCCTGGTTTGGGGGCCTGTAATCTCAGCTGCTTTCTGTACCATCTGGCTGAAATTTAGCATAAAATTTGTTATGTCAGAGGCAAAGGAATCCTTTTTCCTTTATCAAAACTGCAGTATTTGGGCAAGAAAACCAAAGATCCAGAGACTCACATTCAGAAGTTTGTTTGTTTTTTTTTTTTTGATCACTCTCATTCACTAAGGGCAATCTCTGTAAAAATAGCTTGAGATAATTTGGCCATGGGAACCATGTCTGATTCTTACACAGCATTTGTCAGCGTTGTCTGTATATGCTCTGCAAGTCCCATCTGTGAAGCCTGAAAGCTGGATGCACTGCAGTATGCCCCCCAAAACTGCCAGCGTGGTGTAGTACCCAGAAGGGCATCCTCCCCTCTGCCCTCAGTCACTTGCCGGGGCTCATAAGCAGAAGTCCCACGGTCCAAGCCCAGGTCTGGCCTCTGTGGGAAAACAGCAGAGCCAGAGCCTGGGAAAGATCTGGAAAGCAGCATGGCATGGGCACCTCTGCGTATACCCAGCAGCTCAAAGCTACCCTGCATTGCTGGGTTCTGCAAAGAATCACAGAAACATCCAGGTTGGCAAAGGCCCTCAGAATCACCAAGTCCAACCTATGACCCTGCTCTACAAGATTCACCTTAGACCATATCCCTAAGCACCACAGCCAAACCACCCTTAAAGCACATCCAGGGTGCGTGACTCCACCCCCTCCCTGGGCAGCTCATTCCAGTGCCTGACCACTCTCTCTGTGAAAAACTTTCTCCTAATGTCCCATCTAAACCTCCCCAGCCTCAGCATGTGTTGCCTGTTCTTACCTTCCAGCTTCAGCTTTGCCCCAGATTTACTGCATGACCCCAGTCCTATCACCTCACCCCTCCCACCCCACTGCAGTCTTTTCATTGACTTTAAGCACTCAGAGATGCCTGGGAGTAAGGGCTTTGCTCCACTGCTGCCACGTGCTGCTGCCAAGGACAGACGAACTCAAACGTCACTTCTTGCTCCATTTCCAGGCCACCACGCTTGGGAGATTGTGCACGGCCTGAAGGGAGCACAGGCTGCTTATGAGTAGCCCTGGGACATGTCTCTCTGAGAGTCAGTAACTTCTCACATGCTATTTGCCCATCTGTTAACCTGAATAAGGGCTTCTTCCAGTCCTGGCCAACCAACAGGGACAGGAGTTACCATTTACCCGCTTACCCCACTGAGTGCATTAGATCCCATTTCACAAGCTGGGGATGCTATAGCTCTCTTTCCATGTTTCACAGCTTAGTATTTCTTTCTCCATTAAACCCTAGAAAGCTACTTTCATTTTACATTAACCTGATTATTCCTGTGCTCAGTGCTGCTTCACCCCACTATCATCCTCAGTCATCCTTCGAGTCAAAGGTGCAGAGCTTTATCTGCTGAGAGAAGTCTCAGTTTTCTAGACTGGACCTCAATTACACAGCACATAATACAGCTCAGTGGAAGAAGGTTGTTGGAATAATTTGTATCTTTTATACAAACTGATAATAAAAACTTGGCTCCTCAATGTATTTTTCTCCCTTAAACTGCAGTTATGTTTCCTTGAATAGATAAATGCAAGATAAATTCAATTACAGCATAATTTCTCCCAGGATGAATAACCTTTAAATCAGCTCTGATCTCAAAACATATTATAAGATAACATACTGTCCATTACATTGTTGAAATTGGGGCTGTGGCAGTGCCTAGAGTTGTCAGTATGAATATCAAATTATTTATGTTCCTCTTTGCATCCTTGAATACCAAATCAGCTCAGGAACACTGACAGCAAGAAGCCCTATTTAAACACTGATTTTTAGTGGAGGCAAGAGGTGCTTGCTTGACAGCTCTTGAAATTGCAGTGCACTATTAATCATGGAGATGTGCAGCAGCACTATGAGCTCCCACTCTGCTGTCACCTTGCCCAGAATCTCCCCTTCTCTTGGGGAACAGCTCAGAAATGAAAGCTCCATTAAGTCTTCCACTTGGCTGACTGCACTGCTGGTGCTCAGAGCTGGTGTCGAAATGAAGGGGAGCTGCTGTAACATTCTGAGTGGGTGCTGCACGTTTGAGCTGTTAATTGGGAGCAGCCCTGAAGTGAACTCCTTCCCCACCACCCCAGTCACAAGATTTAGGGGTTCTCTTTACCTCCTCTTCTCTTCTACAAGCCTAAATATCCAACACAGCTCATGGCTGCTTTTGTCAAAGCAGTATCCAATGGGGAAGCAACAGACCTCAATGCAAGCGCTATCCGAGGCAAGCAGTGTCACATGCTGAAGCTCCAGCACTGGAGAGCAGCAACGACTATGCACCCTCAATCCACAGTGCTCTCTGCCATCAGACTTCCTCCCTGCAAATCAATTTAGCCCTACATTGCATGTGACAAGGCACCAGGTGGTCCAACTTGCTGGGACCAAACAATCCAACATCATTTTAAGTCCAGACTTGGGAGAAGGAAGGGATTTTTTCTTCCCCAAGCAAAATATTCAGTCCAGTTTCACTTGGAAACAAATGGAGAAGTGTCTCCAGCTAGATATCTGCTGGGTCATATTCTGCAAAGCAACCTCTGTATTAGTTATTTGAAACCTCTCTTCTGAGAAGCTACCATCCCACAGATACTAGTTAAAACTTAAAAAAAAAACTAAAGCAATTTGAATGAGTCTGGGGAGGTCATAATCTATACCAAAGCAGTAGCTCTGCTTACAAAGGTTCCTTGTTTAAACAAGGAGGAAGTTTAATAGTTCATCCACACCAGAAAAGGCTAACCAAACAATGAAGCTAGAATGAGCTTCTTGTGGTGGAATAGATGAGGAGTGGAAGAGCTAGCTGTTCCTTGTCCCCTTGGCCAACCACCTAACTGTCCAGTTTGGTTAGTGAGTGAAAACAGAATTGTTGCTAGAACACTACCAACAAGCCATAGGAGATGCTAGAGCCTTAGAAAGTAGCTTTTTAGGCCTCTAGCACTCATTTTCTTGCCTAATTTTTAAGGCCATCCACATGTCAAGCAGAAAATTCAGCCAGCTGTGCTGTAATTACCAAGACTGTTTACAAGAAGCTTTGATGGCAACAAACCTCTTGTGCAGCAAGAAGTTTGCCGTCAAAACAACTGGAGTGTCAAAGTCTCCAACTCAATTGCCTGGATGTCTTGTTAATGAAATGGAGGCAGAGCAAAAGGTGCCATTAGAGATGCTTGAGGCAAAGAAATGCAAAAGAGAAGCCTTGAGCAAGGAGCACAGATCATCAGTTTCTCCAGTCCTCCCGGGAGCCTGGTACTTAGCAATAAACTGAGCACCCAAGTCTGCTTCCTGATGCTGGCAGCATTCCCCAGACAGTGAGCAGGCAGCTGGCCAGGAGGGCTCCCTCGAGTTCCACAGAGGCCAGAAGACACTGAGTTGTCAACTGATGATCTCAGTGAGGACTGCTGGACATTACGTCTGGCATGGAGAGAAAAAAATAAAGTACTGTCTGGGCAAAAC
Source organism: Semnornis frantzii (assembly GCA_013399775.1). Classification (NCBI taxonomy): domain Eukaryota; kingdom Metazoa; phylum Chordata; class Aves; order Piciformes; family Ramphastidae; genus Semnornis; species Semnornis frantzii. Next base: position 42,919 of record VWYK01031756.1, on the reverse strand, counting down.
AAGTGTTGGTGAATACAAGTAGAGCTGAGAGAGAACGGAGAAGGGTAGGGCTCTGCTGGGAGAAAGTGGTGGCTTGTTTAACACCCAGAAGAGAGGGGAAATGATTGACAGGAGTGGTTTTGTTGTGATTTGTATTATCTTTTGTTAAATAATTTATAAGAATAACAACCTCCTGGAAACTCTTTCCAGCTCAGGGCCAGACAGACTGTTTACATCAACAAGGTCACTGCTTGTACCTGGTAGTACTGGATGCCCACTAAGTAATTTTATTTAAAGACAAGCTAAATTTGAATTCAAATGCAAACTCCCCACCCAGCTGACCAAACTGTGGATCTGCAAATGCCCAGGCAGGCTGAGCCTTCCCATGGACTCAAAGAGCTATGAACAGTGCTTCCTCTCTTCTCACCCTCTCAAGGGCACTAGACAGGTACCAAACAAGGCTTTTCTTTGCTCAGTACCAGGCAGCCTTCTGCAAGCCACTTGCCATGTGCTTTCTATTTTCTACAAGACAGAGCTACTTCCAAAATCAAAGCTTTGGGGTTTCATTCAATACCTGCACCTGATGCTCCTTACAGGGGGAATAGAGTGCTCTTCGATGAGGATAAACTACTTTCTCCAAAGCAGGAGCTGAACTTGACAGTGCAAAAAAGCTCCTATTGGTCACGAAGCAGCAAAGGGCCTGTTTATCACTGGGATTTAGGTGGCCCCATTTGACAATCCTCCACTAAGCAACTCCACAAATCACATTACATTTATCTGCCTTTGTTTTCCTGCAGCCAAGGCAAGCCAGTCTGTAAAAACAACAGCTGTTAGTCACCACCTCCCTGTCCCAGGGAGTCAGCCTAACGGATGGGACGAGGCTGCCGGCTGCGATTTACCAACGAGGGAAAGCATTTAAATGTACTTGACATAACCAACAATAATCACTCTCTCTGTCTGGGCTTTATGAATATCTGTGCATTGCTGGTGATGATCTATGGAGGAGACAGAAGAAGCTGCTTTGAAGCTGGGAAAGGAGGCTGGCCCTGGGGGGCTGACACACATGCTTACTCAGAGAAGCACACACGTCTGCACAAGTATAATTTTTATTGCACGGTGAAGCCTCTGAGACAGAAAGCAGAGTTATTGCAGCAGTAAGCTTCCCTGAGAGCCTCTCAGGTGGGGAGGAGAAGGAAGAGGTCTTCTGATTACATAGTCCCAGCTTCAGCCACTGAAAAACTTCTATTTCACAGTGAAAACACATTGTTGGTCCTGCCTGCATGCGTTGTGAAGTCATTTTGCTCTATTAAGCCACAGAAACTTAAATATGGTTTTGCAGCAAGAGGCAGCACTGAGAGGGTTCAGGGACCCTTACCCTGAAGCAGCTCTGGACTGTCTGATGTCGAGGGGAGCGATATTGTACCTCAGCACCAGTTTCCCTTCATTGTAAAGAGTATAAGCAGTCAGCTATTTAATGAGATTCTTCAGTGTTTTAAAAACAGCTAAGCAAGTGTCTCCATGCAGCAGAAACCCAAACCGGGTTGGACCATAATACAAGGCCTGGAGATGAAAAGTGTCCCAGTAAAGGCAAAGCCTGGTCCCAGATACAACACTGCTGTCCCTTTGCTGTGGGGCAGAGCTCTCACAGCTACCAAGCAGCAGCTGAGTACAAGCAAGGCTGGGGAATGCTGGGTGGAAAACCATATATCAGGTCACACCAGCCTAATTAAAACTCCCCTGACCTCGGTGTGATTAAGCCAGAGCAGCACCATGTGTCTCTGTCCCATCTGCAGGAGTGACCTTGCATGGCCAGAGATAGGCTGTGTTCATAGGGCAGCAGGAAGGCACAGGCCTGGGCTGGTACTCAGCATTAAATGCTTTCCTTTGTCACCTCCACAGTTCAGAGGAGCTGGAAATGGAGCAGCCAAAGCCACACAAGAGCAGAGCAGCTCATCCCAAGCAATGTGGTAGTCTCATAACAGGAGAGGTGATCTGCCCATCAGATTACAAAAGTTCTCACTTCTTTGGTTGGCTGAATGTTAGCCAGACACCCTTTGCTATGAAGTATAAGGCAGAACTGAAGTAGAGCCAGACCCCTGGCAGAATCCTACTCCTTCCTGCCCTCCATGGCATCTTTTCTCCTTTGAGGTCAGTCTGTGACTAAGGCTTCACAGGAAGGTCCAGATTCTTCCTGAAACCACAGGAAAATTACTTCCACTAACACCTGCCAATCTGATAAAAACCTTTAAATCCTGCAGAGAAGGAGGATGTGATCAAAGCCCCTTTCTACTCCTCTGTGCTTTGTTTTATTGTTCAAAGCAGCAGGGGAGCTGCCTGTGTCCCCTCAAGCTGTCTTAATTCTGCAAGAGCTTCTCTGGGAAAAGCATCCTCCTACAGCATCCAACAGCATCTTCTCCAAGGAGGTGGCTCCTGGGTACAGCAGTCATGCTAGGCTAGCACAGCACTAGCCAGGGCTACCCAAAGACTCTACAAATGCATTTGCTGTCTGAACTCTCAGACATCCCTAAAGGCTAAACAAAAATAACAAGGAAAAAACAAGCAAGCAATAAAGCCAGAATCAACCCTAAAGCATTCACCTGCTGCATGGAATCTCTCCAGAAACTCACTCTGTCATTCTAGTCACTTGCTACACATTAAAAAGTGTACAATAAACAGAACTTTCCCAAACAGTTTATTTTATTCCAGGTTTTGGGTTGAGGCAGACACTCATGAAGATTTTAAATTCAAGCCAAGCCAGACTCAAGAAGGCACTTAACTGAGGAAGCTTCATCAAGGAGAATTACACCTTTAGAAGTAGAGCAGTGCTTTGCCTATTATCTCATGCACTACAAGTGATTTAAGAAAAACAACATGGAACAACCTGTACAGAAGTTAATCCACTTTATGATAGCAGATTGCTCCATGATTCTTCTCAGAAAGCATTTCCACAAGCATTAAGCTAATATCTAGATGATCAACCACACACCATTTATTTCATACACGAAGTTGTTTCTCCTTTAACCACCAATAGTTGCAAGGTAAAAATCCAGTTATTTGTGCAAAATGAAGCAAACCCCAGAATGAACACCTGCAGGGAGGTGCTCAAGGCCAGGTTGGATGAGGCCTTGAGCAACCTCATCTAGTGGAAGGAGTTCTTGCTCACAGCAGAGGGGCTGAATTAGATGATCTTTAAAGATCCCTTCCAACACAAACCATTCTATGAATCCATGAACCTATACAGAGAGTACTGTGGGACAAAGCTTTCATCAAGGAGATTTACCTTGGGGATTTAATGGACTCAGTGTTTGACTCTTCCCTTTCCATCTTGATGACAAATTTAAACAGTGCTGCCCTCCAAAAGCAGCTTTTCCTCTACATCTACAGCATTATGCTGCTACATTTTGCCAAAATTTTCTGGGTTTATGAGCCAGGAAAGCAGGACTCCTACTATGCTGCTGCATATTCAGGTTCAAACTTCCCTTTGCCAGTCAAGACAATAGCAAAGTTTGTTATTTATTCTTTGTTATTTATTCTACATGCTGATAAAATGCCTAATTAAACAAGTGAAGCATCCATAAGATTACATGCAAGACTCAGAATTTTCCTTAGGTTCACCAGAACACCACATTAATGGCACAGGGCAGTTTTGTAGTTGTTACAATTCTCAAGCTGGGGAAAAAAAAAAAAGTTTCTCATATTTCCAAGTAAAATGGGGAAGCGAGAAGTGCTTTAGAAGTCAACTCTGAAACCATACTCTGATAACCCATTTCTGAATCATGCCTGGGAAAATCATGGGGGAAAAAAAACACTTCTAAAAGCATGGATTCTTCTGTTGCATGGGCCCCTGGATGACTTTAAAATGTTCTTACAGGATGCATGGCTTTCTCCTGGCACTAACAGATCCTGTTGTATGTGCACTGCAGATGCACTTAGCATATGCCACCTTTGGAGCTCAGTGGAGTTGAGCATGCATTGAGCAGGCACTCAAAAAGAATCAGGTTCATTTACACTACTGCCAGCTGTCTGAACACAGCAGAGGTGTCAAGTTACGACACTCTGTGGAAGTAGAGGATCATAGAATTGCTTCAGTTGGAAGAGACCTCTAAGATCATGTCCAACCATTGACTTACCACCATGGCCATTAAATCATGCCCCCGAATGCCACATCTACATATTGTTTGAACACCTCCAAGGACAGTGACTCCAACGCCTCTCCAGGCAGCCTGATCACTTTTTTTTTAACTAATATCCAATCTGAGCCTTTTCTAGCACAAATTTGAGGCCATAAATTATAGGCAGTGTCCACAGGGCAGAGGTACACAGCAGAGTTTCCCCAGAGAAGGCAGGAGGGAGGCAAACTGATGAGGTCCCAAGCCTTTGTGCTCCATTATGTACAGGCATGGACTGGATAATACTGCCTGCAATCCTGCCTTTGAAACACCAAAAGATAATTTGGACAAGATCAAACTAAGAGTGTGGGGACAGAGGGGCATAGTGAGCTGCAAACAGTGACCAAATGTCACAAGAACTGTAACCAAAGCTGGAACTCAAAGGCAGGTTTCATGTGGAGATGTGTCAGAGAGGCTGCAGGTGGCACTGACAACTCAAATGACATTCAGGGTTTGAATGTTTTTGCCAACACCTTTATTCAAAAACCAAATCCCAGAAGTTTTTAATGTAAGAATAAAAAAATCTTACAGTTTTTCAGAGCAGAATCAAGAAACATTAGAAAAAGGTACCCTAGCAGTTGGGGCAGTGATCAGATGATAGACATATGTGAACTCATGGAGAGGAAACACAATTGAGGGGAATCAAAAGTGGAAATCAAACTTCAGAAGACTAAATCACAATTCAGCTTTCCTGAAGAGGTCAATGTATTTCTTTCACATTTGGGCTTTTCCCCCTCCCTAGTTTTTATTTGTCCCATTTTCAGATCTTCCCTTTTCCTGTAACACCATCTCATTTTGCTTTTTCCAAGGTTTGTTTTGTATGCACCTTGAAGGCTTCATTGCTGCTGGAACACCCAAAAGAACATTACCCAGTACTTGGATTATTTGTATGAGTATATATATAAACAAACAAATGACTTTGGAATACAGTCACATATAGTCTTTGACAAAATAAGAAGTAAATCCCATCTATTAGACCAAATGGATGTTTAAGGAGGACTAAGTAGCTGTGAATCTGCAGGAAATCATGGGTCACCAGTGACACAGTTACAGCTTCAGCTGTAATGACATAGTGGAGCTTTCTGCCTTCAATCACTTTTGCCCTTCTACCAAGCCTGATGGAAGCTCAGCCTCTGCTCTAGCCTGAAGCTGACAAATGCTTGAGAACTCAGGGATGTGGTTTTGCTGTTACTTCAGTTCTTAAGCTGTCCTCCAGTCAGCTCAAAAATCAAATAGAAAGAATTATTTGATGAAATAATTGTTTCTACCTTACTCCTTCAGCTCATGAGCATTCAGACATAAATAACATTGTTAGCTCCATGGAGCCCAAGGACAGCTTCTTCCCTTTAAGGATCACAGAAGAGCTCCTTACATCCAAAAGCAAAGCTTAAAAATAAACACAAAACAAAAACAAAATACCAACCAACCAAAAAAAAAACCAAAAAAACAACCACTAAACATTGACATTCTCAGAACCACATTAGCTGCACTGACTTGGTTGGTTGGGTGGATTGCCCCTCTTGGGATTGCTCAGTGGGTGTGCCTGGATCTGGAGAGGATTTCCAGAATCATAATGGGGAACTTAATTCCTTTTCTGTCATAAGCCAACCTCCTTTGTCCTTCTCATGTCCCAGCCTCATCAGCTACTCATTTAAATAAGCCACTTGACCTGTCTTTATTCCATAATCAAGAGCAGCACATGTGAATCAGAATAAACTAAGGTTGCTCCCTAGCCTTCTGCAATTTCATTTAGCTTAGGAGTGTGACAAAAGGAAACCTGTGGAATCAGTTATTACCAATACCAGGTCTGAAGCCACCGTTTGCCATTTTGTTTTCTTAAATTCAACTCCCAAAATAGCAATTTTCAGACAGGAAAATTAAGTCATGCCAACATCACTGCACTGAGATTATTTCCCCAAATGCTGAAGGACAAAATAAAAACAAACCAACCCAAACAAAGAAAGAAAGAAGAAATAGAATCATTAATATGTGGACTTCAGCATAATGGAAGCACCTGCTGGTAAATGATAGGAGAGAAGTCCCAATCCAGCTCTTCCTGGGCTGCAAATACTGCATGGCTGTGCTCACACAAGCGGCCAAAGATGAGCCCTGGATGGACTTCATAGTTCCTTTCTTGCTCTGATATGAAAAGATTGACTTACTCCCCTGCAACTCTGCTTGATGCTCCAGGGGAAAGAGAGAGTTTATTGTACTTGCAAAGCAAAAGTATTTCTTTCGCTGCTCACAAACCTAATGTGCTTAGGGGAAGCCTGTGTGAATGGGCCATAACAGAAGGAACGAACAACTTGTGGGGGGGGCTGCTGGGCAGGCCAGAGGCAACTGTGTTACAACTTTTTATTGTTTGCTCTACAAGGTGGCAGCTGAAAGGATTAGTTACTCCTGGAGCATCTCCTGGGTAAATATTTGGTGTGGAAGTTGGTACTGCATCTCCCAGACTGCTCACAGATATGGATCAGAGAGGAGAACTGATGCTCCACTGCTGTGTCCCCTTCACACTCTGATCTCTATTGTCATGGAATAACACTCACTGACAGAGTCATGCCCTAGGCACCGCTGCAGGCTCCACTTCACTGCATGCTTAAAGCATAGCAAAAGGAGATTTTGCATGGAAATCTGTGGACAAGACCCAACCCTTATTTCCCAAGCATTATGAAAGGTTTTCTTTAACTGCGTTCCTTTAGGGTTCCATCCTAACAGGATGGAACAGAGCTGCTGTTGTTCTGAGGACTGCTGGCAATGTAGCAAGGTACAGCACAGCTCTGCACTAGTTCAAATACTTGCAGGGTTGTAAGGAGAAGATGCCCTGTAGCCTCCTTTTCTGCTATAGTTAGACTTATTTTAGGTTATGCTCACAGGCAGAAGCATAGCCAGAGCAGGGCACGAGAGGTGCACTTCTGAAAAGGGATGTGAGCAGCCCAACAGGATAAGAAAGAAAAGGTGAAGGATGGCATATCCTCAGCATTACTTTACTTTGCTAGAGCTTTATCTGTGCACAGAAACATGAGCGAAGTGACACAATTTACATGGGTATCATAGAGTAGCCTATGCCACGACTAAGTGTGAGAAACAGCAGCATAGTAATCCTGAGGCAAAAGGACTCACATGCCACCAGCAAGATACTGAGATCATCATCTGCTGTTTAGGCCCAGCCCTATTTCTTTCCTTGTTCAAGTGATGCTTTCAGTCAAGTGTAGACATACAGGTAAACAATAGCCTGAAAACTGCTTTTCTAAATGAAGAACTAACCTAAGCTTTTCCAATGTTCTCTGCACCAAACAAAGCAGACAGAGCAGTTCTGCAGGTCGCTCTTTCCCTGTCCCCTCCTTACAAGTAAGGTTTCTGCCGACCAGACACATTGTGAAGTTCCTGGTAATGTTTCTTGCTGCTGAGAGTTGTAGCACCACCTTGGCTGTGATCATCTTCATATGAAACTGTCATCCATTCAGCAAAACACTATTTCTACACACACACACCCTCAGCTGTTCCAGGGGATCCTGACACTGGCATGCCCATTCCATTGAGGTGCAGCTCCAAAGACTGACAACAGTGTGTCTGTGTTTCCAGACAGGCATTTCGCTGCTGTGCAACTGTGCCATGCAACGGCAGATCCCTTTAAGAGGGACAGAGATCTGCTCCAGAGTGTCCGAGGGAGGGCTAGGAGGATAAGGCATGTGTTCCAGTCCTCTTATGAGGAGAGGCTGAGGGAACTGGGGCTTTTTAGTCTGCAGGAGAGAAGACTGAGAGGAGATCTAATAAATGTTTATAAATATCTGAGGGCTGGAGGTCAGGGGGGAGGGGACAGGCTCTGCTCACTTGCTCCCTGTGATAGGACAAGGAGGAATGGATGTAAGCTGCAGCNTTGGATCCCTTCCAATCCCTGACACCCTGTGCGAGAGCCAGGGCAGTACTAAAATTGTACAACAGAACCTTGAGTCTGAGATTGCAGTTGCAAGTCACCAAAAGTAAGCATTTCAGCAGTAACTTCTTGTTTGCCTCTCCCAAACTCCTCCCAGATCACAGACCTCTGTGGGCAGCTTTAGGTCTGCATATGTGCAGCTATAACCCAATACATTAGAAGCAAGCAAACAGGACTCTGAAAGATGCCATTCTTGGAGTGCCATCTTCTGGCAAATAGCACTGCATGCCTGCATTACTACACAGAGCAGCTGCCTTGACGCTGGTTAAGCAGCAATCGCCCCCGGCAGGCTTGGCCAGGATCTCTGCCTAGGTGAGCACTCACCTTTATTACATCAGGTCAGCACCTACCTTCCTGAGAAATTTTCTCTTGTCCACTTAGGACTACACCAGCTCCTGATTTTCCCCTGCTATCAGCCTGGTTTTAATTAACCTTGAAATCTTAGAACTATCTTTTTCTTACAACAGACGCATTAGGATTTTTCTTCCTAAACATCATGATGATGAAATCTCTGGACAAAAGCCCAGGACAGACAGTACCTAGTCCTAAAGGGCACTGCACAATGCCAAACGAGTCCAGCTCTTTCAGCTTGAAGATTTTCTGCCAGGTAATTGCTAATACTTCTGCTAAATGGAGAGCTCAGAGAAATGAACTCAAGAATCAAGATTTTTCTGGAGCAGAGTTTTACTAACTCATAACTGAGTACTTGGCTTTGCTTTTAATAGTTTTATACTAGATGACATCTTTGAATTCAGGAACACCAAAGGATTTAGGCACTTGTAAATGAATGACTTGGGCCCCTCAGAAGAATGAGGGCTATTTTAGATGCCAACAGCATTCCTAAGGCATCCATATTTTAACCACCAGTCTGAGGCTCAAGAGGCATTTCCTACAACTCTGCATTGACTGGAGAGCTGCAAAAGCCTTCAGATTAATTTTTAGCCATTGCACCACCAGCATATGAGGAAGATCTGAGAATTTCCAGTTCTTGCAGACTAGCAATACTGCGTGGAACTGAACTAATTAAACTTATCTAATTAAGTCACAGGACTCTGATGGGAAATTGCTAGCAAGTGTATTTGCAGGCCTTTCTGGAATGAAAATTGCACAAAGCCTTGTTCAACCATCCATTATCATTTAAAGACACAAATGTAGCTGCTTTTCCCTGGGGCAATTCCTGCATCACCTGTAAGTGAATTCCCACCTTCCAAATAAAAGTTCCACTTGGAATTAGATTATTTGGGTTGTCTTATTTTGACCTTCCTGCTAAAGGGACATGGATTTGTTTCTGAAATCCCTGTGTCCATACTGACATGAAGTGGACAACTTGCAGGTAGAATCTGAATTCTAAAGGGCAAGACAACTTGCTTTAGTAATCCCACAACAGGAGTTGGTTTCCTAATTTGAGGCAGGAAAGAAGTGTTGTTAGAAAAATGCTTGATGAGAGAAGAGACGAATGGGCTAATTAGGGTAATACTTTTCTCTTAAAGTGACTTCTCAGCATATGGAGATTTTTATGTCCATTACCTCAGCTAGAAGGCTGACATCAAGCTTCCTGGCTGGCCTCCTCCTCTGTGCTCTCATGCTGCTATCAGAGTGTTTTTGAAAGAACATATGCTTACTGCTAACTGAGCAGGTTTTGTGAGGTAAAAGGGTCATTTATTACTGCCTTCAGCGTGCCATGGAAGGATCATGCTGGCAGGATACTGCTTCACACAGACACCTCTCTAGAAGCAGGGAAGGTGGGAAATACCCACCACATGTCTCCCCAAACATCTCCAAGCATTAACATGATACCAAAGATATCACAGCACTGGCACAGGTTGCCCAGGGCGGTTGTGGATGCTCCCTCCCTGGAGGTGTTCAAGGCCAAGCTGGAGGAGGCCTTGAGTGACCTGTTCTAGTGGGAGGTGGCCCTGCCTATGGCAGGGGGTTGGAACTAGGTGATCCTTGAGGCCACTTCCAACCTTACCATTCTATGGTGGTTGCTGGCTCTCCTCCCTCATACACACCTTTCTACTATGAATGAGTCTGTAGTAGGGATTGTTGTTAGCAGCAGTACCCTAGTAGGAAACAAGAGCCCTTTCTCAGTCACCAACAGGTCTAAAGAGAAACTGAGTTGCCTGCAACTCAATCACTGTCTCCAGAGCAAGTCTGCTGGAAGATTCAGTGGTAAAAGGCAAAAGAGCAGCAGAACAGAACAAGACCTAAAGAGGCCATGCATTTGCTGCAGATGGTGATTGTTTCATGACAGATAGACATGCAAATGCATGTCTTCACTGAGGCATGTCCATGGAAAGGGTTTAATGTCCCATTGTATCTGCTTCCCATGTGCTTATGCCCTTCACCAGCTGAAGAACCATACTGGCCAAAGCACTGACTTATGACATCAATTGGAAGGACCTGGCTTCTCCATATGTTTTCCCAGTAAGACCAATACAGAGCAATTTACCTTAGCATCAAGCCTATCATTGAATTTGATTACCTGCTGGTTTAATTTGGTGAATTGTTACTTTGAATTCACTGACTTATGGATTCAGTTCTAACAGCAGCTTGCAATTGATGCATTATTCCATTCTGGTACTTTAGTGAAATTGCACTGGATTAGTTGAGAAATATGCCCATTTAGTTTTATATTTATTTGCTCATCTCTTTAATAAAGCCTGTAAGTACACAAGGCTGGTTGTTTTATCAAAGTATAGCTTAGGATTTATGAACCAGGTTAAGGGCAGTTTAAACTAGGGTATTAGAAATACTGAAGTAAGGCATGACAAAGGCTGGGCAAACATGCAGGACTTCTCCCTCTGTCCTTTCCATACACACTTTTGCTTTCTCCTCCCCAACACTCACCAGTAGCATATGGAAATGGAACCTAAGGCCCACACAATATTTGTTAACCTACTTACAAACCAGACAAATGCAGCAATATTGCTTACTGTGCAGCCAGTCATGCCCTACATGTGGAGCTCTGCCATGCCATAGCCTTGGCCCCATAGGTCTCACATTCCAGGAGCTGCAGTAGCAGGCAGAGCTTACCAAGGCAATCCTTAGGTCACTGAAAACTGTGGGACATCCCCTCATCTGCTCTGGTGAACAGAATAGCAGGGAAAAGAGGCTCTGGATATCTGCATCTTTAACTTTGCCCTTCCAGCTACCCTAGTGTAGCTGAACTAGATATTTTAGCCTAATTTGTTCCTGCTGTAGGTAGAAATGGAAGAAGATTTGGACTGAATAATGTATTTTAGCCCAGCCTGTTCCTATTGTAGGCAGAGGAATATTGGGGGGGGGAAGCACCTCTGTATATTTTGCTTTATCT
>VWYK01031756.1:0-31502 GCA_013399775.1 Semnornis frantzii | reverse complement strand
TGTATATTTTGCTTTATCTAAGCAGAAGAATTGAGGTTTGATCTGCTCCACTGACAGGTAGCAGCTGAATAAATAAAAGTTCTATTACAGCAATCACTTCATGGACAGATGATACTACTGTAAGCACTGCCAAGAAAGAACCTGAAACATGGAGGGCTTTAAAAAAACCCAAAACTGTATTATAAGAGTTCTGCACTCAGACTTCTGCAAAATCTCCTAGGAAATGCTACACCTGGTAAGCATTCACTGGTGTGCCAGACCACAGCACTCCTGTCACACCTTATCACAGGAGTGGCTCCAGCCACTCCAACAGACTGATGTGCTCAGAATTCTTACGTGTTTCATTCCTTACTGCTCAAGATGAGCTGGATGGCTCATTAACACCTGTCCAGGAATCTCCCCTTTAGCCACAAGTGTCTGGATGATGCCAGTCTGTATCATCAGAGTCCATAAGCTTTGGCTCAGGGCAGAGGGACCTCACAAGGAGCTGAAGTCAGAACACAGACATTTAGCTTCCCCTGTCTCCTCAGAACCACTTGCAACTCATGCAGTGACAAACCCCTCACTCTCACACACCCAACTGTAGCTATCTGGGTCCTGTTTGCACTACCAGAGGGGAGGGGAAATCTACAAATACAGGAGTTCTGGCAGTCATGGGTAGAGCCATGGAGAACACCACTCCCTGCATGGGGGAAGCTTTCTGGATTTCTAATGGAAACTCCTTGTGCTTGGTTTTTGGGGGAAGCTTCCCCTTTTGTCTGCCTGGTGGGCTTCCAAAAAAACCCTGAATTTGTCAGTTGTCAGACCCACTTATTTCCTTCTTCCCCCACATGAGCTTGCATTTTCATTTTGCTACTAGTAAGCTTTAAAATAAGACACAAAGTCCTGCAAAGCATAGAATACATTCTTGGAGTGCTTTAAAAAAGTGTGTTACACTCATGCCACGCTGATGGATGTGGTGTGACGAACCTAGAGGCATGATGGACAAAATAAATGGCAGATCCCCAAACACAGGGGTGGAGTGGAAGAATGGGAAATGGTGACTTGATTTGCCAAAGTGTTTGTCTTAAAGAATATTAATCTTTTCAGACAATCCATGAAAAGGCCCTGTAGCAATATCATATTAAATTAATAGAGTCTCATCATTATGGTAACCTCAGCTCAGTTTTATAAGATGTATAGTGTCATCATAACCAAAGAAGAGTCCCCAGAGAATTCTGCTCCTGCAGCAATTGCTACCAAATGACACTGAAGTGACAATTGTTAGCTACACAGCATTTTGGGTGCCTCTCTGCCTCAAACATGGCTTCCTGCCTGCAGTGCAGATATCTACAGGAGCCTCCTGAGATGCACAATTCAGTTTGGGGGACCAAATTCTTCCCTGCCATCAGAAAACATACAACAATGACTTGCCCCTACCCACACCTAGATTAGCAATTGTATGGACAGCTCTTACCACCAGCACTGTTCATCACAGTTCCTCAGGTGCTAGCACAGATTGTCAGAGTGGAGGCTCTGCTGTACTGCTCCCTTTCCATGTAAGGAGAGCCAGGCAACAGCCATCCTATGCCTCAAGGGGCCCACATAGGTCCCACCCCTGGGGCAGGAAAATCATCACTCCAAATCAAGGAAGACCACGACAGACAGGGAAGTGTTACATACATTACAGAAAGCAAACTTAGACAGCAAATCCCAGCCTTCACTTAACTTTTCTCTTGTGAGACTTTCCTTCATTAGAATCACAGAATCATTAAGGTTGGAAAAGACTTCCATGAGTCCAACCAGCAACTCAACACCACCATGCCCAATATACCATGTCCTGAAGTGCCACATCTGCACAGCTTTTAAAAAACCTTCAGAGATGAACAAACTCTCCATATCTGTTTCCATCTTCTCTCACTACCTTCCACAGGAGATGTGAATAACATGAACTTGTACCAGTGGCTTTTCACTAGCAATAGTGAAATCTGAACCAGCAAACTCAGGAAGCTAGATGGCAGCTTAAAATAGCCAGCAGGGAAAGGAACAAGCAGTGAATGAGGGAAGTTTGATACAGGCAGTGGCAGAAAGGGCATTTCTCAGCCTGGTGCCTCTTCCACTAGATAGAATCACAGAATGGTAAGGTTGGAAGGGACTTCAAGGATCATCTAGTTCCAACCCCCTGCCATAGGCAGGGACACCTCCCACTAGTACAGGTCACTCAAGGCCTCAAACTCCTCCAGGGAGGGAGCAGCCACAACCTTCCTGGGCAACCTGTGCCAGTGCCTCACCACCCTCACTGCAAAGAGCGTCCTCCTAACATCCAGTCTAAATCTCCCTTCTGCCAGTTTAAACCCATTGCCCCTTGTCCTGTCATTACAAGACCTTGTAAATAGTCCCTCCCCAGCCTTCCTGTAGGCCCCCTTCAGATATTGGAAGGCTACTAGAAGGTGGCACAACTACCACAAGCCTTGTGTAGGATTGCCCTCCTACCCTGCATCTGTAGCCAGACAGCAGTGTTCGGATAATTATGGTGCTGCAATCTGTTTATGAAGGAATCCGACCTAGATCATGGCTTCCAGGAATTGAGTTGTTACTCCCATAATTTGATTTCAGGGGATTAAATTTGACCCTCACAGCTGCCATGCAGCACAAGGCTCAGCAGGGCTGAGAAACCGCTGCAGCAGTCAGAGCACAGAAGTACATCAGCACCTCCTGCATCCACCACTCTGAAGAGCCATAAAGCACACTGGAAACAGCTACCTAATAAACCTTCATCTAACTTCAGAAAAGCCTTCTGAAACGGTCTCAAAACATGCTACTGCACCTCCTAAAAGATACACAATTGACTGCAACGTGCCTGATGGCACACCAAGCAACCCCTCCAGCAGCCGAGGGGATGATTAGTCTTTGCAACTTGATACTGTTCAGCTGAGCATCAGACATATTGTCTCCAAAATGCCCATGGCTGGCTTTGACACCATTGCTTCACAAAGAGCTTTAATCTCCCCCTAGAACAAGCATAAAAGGAATGAGTCTGAGTTTGTCCAAAATAAGTAATCAAGAGTGGGAGTTGCTTGGTAATTTGCATCATTATCTCGGTCTGCTGCTGCATCTTTGCTGACAGCTTATTTTTAAGCACTGAAATCCAGTTTAGGAGTTTCAAAACAAAGCAACACTTGCTGCTATGACTACTTGGTCTTGGAGCATGGCAAGGAAGAATGATGTAATATATGTGCAAGCACTGGAGAGGGTCACCACCCTATTTCCAACCCAGCAAGCTGGGTGCAGCACCACGAACTGAATCCCTGCTTTCCAAAAGTGAGGGCCTTTTTTTCAGGTCATCTCTCAAATTTAATCAATGTCAGAGCATTTCTAGAAGTTGAGGGCAAGCCACTCTGCTCACCAGCTGAAGGAACAGGGACTTCCTAGCAGTGAAGCCATAACAGATGGATTCTAAATCCAGCATCTGATCCAGGAGGCACCACACTGACTTTGCACAATCAAGTGTTCCTATGCACATGCAAACCAGGCTCTTAACAGCCACTGCTTTATTACAACTAAATCTGCTCCCCTTCCAACACACTAAAATTACAGGTTTGGATGTCTGTTGGGAAAATACCATTGCACAACTAAAGCAAACTGTTTGAAGAGATGACGCAAAAAGGGGCAAACAACTCAAAAACAAAAACCTCCCATGGATACCCAGGATTATGTGTACTCACCAAGCAGGGAGCAAGCTTCCTTAGGTTACATTCTAAATGGGGTAAGATCCAAGCTGCAAAGACCACTTCTATAGAGGAAGAGCAAGAGAGCTTCTCCTCTCTATAGCAGAACTCCTTTTATACCCCTGCTGCCCAGCTGTAGTCAATTGCTCCATCAGTTGGAGGGCAGGTTCAGCCAAGCAAACAACAGAGGCAGCAGAGACAAGGAAAGGCTGATCTTCATCAGCTTCTAGCAAATTTCCATCCTGGTGGCAGGAGATTGCTTGTGGAATAGGGGTGGGGGTAGTTTGTACTGCCACACGTGCCAGGCAAATTGCATCTTACTTCCCTCCTCTTGGCTAAGGAAAGACATGTTCACACACATTTTCTCTTGCCCTTGACTTGGGACACCTAAGCAAGCAGTGAGATTTCTCCTTCCATCCAAACACAACCCAGTAATAAAAAAACCCCACAAAACCAAACCCAAGCCAGTTCAGCTGGCATTGTCTCACCGGAGAGAACAGAGCCCCTTCAGTCTGCTCCCATTTTTATCCTTTACTAACAATAGGAAGTCACAGAGCTTCTCAGATGAAAGGCTCTCCTCTAACTGCAAATTATTATTAATGAATTTCCATCTTGGCTCCTTGACAGAAAAATGTACCTTGCAGCCTGTTATCTTTGCAGCCATGCACCCTTGGCACTCATCGATTCCCTCATCTGGCAAGGAAGGCACAATGCCAAGAATGATGCTCAGAGCAGCTCTCTGCACCCCATCCCAGTGCCTTTGTAACTGCAGCTCAGCAAAGCTTAAGAAATGTAAATCCTGGCATTTGACCCAATGTGAATTTCTGAAATAAATGATATTTCACAGCCTGGTGGTTTCCTCCCTGCTGAGATGATCATTTACAGTGGCTCACTCAGAGTTGGGCTTTGACAGAATTTTTGGTCAGTGGAAGATAAAGAGAAAAATTTCAGTATCTGCCTCTGTCTCTGAAGCACCATGTTCAGTAGCTTCAGAAAAATTAAATGTGAAGGCAGGGCTGAGTTTCCTCCCTTTTTTAAAATTCCCTCTGTTGTCTCTTCAAATAGAGCCTTCTTCCCCAAAGACCATGTGATTCTGAAGATGTGCTCCTGTTCAGCCATGAGTTACAGGAGACAAGTCAAGGGCTTTTTCTGAGCTTCCTCTGGGCTGTGCTGGGCTTGGCTGGGATAGACTCAATTTTTCTTCACAGAACCCAGTGTGGGCTGTGTCTAGGGTTGGTAATTCACCATTGGTTAATTCAAGGCTGTTTTAGCTATTACTGAGCAGTGATAGCAACGAGCTTACACAGTGTCAAGACATTTTCTGCCTCTCACCACAGCCCATCCCAACAATATGCAGGTGCACCATGAGCTGGGAGGTGACATAGCCAGGGTACCTGACCCCAACTGGCCAAGGAGATATCCCAGACCATATAACATCACGTTCAGTCTGGGGTAAAAAGAAAGGAGAAGGATGTTTAGAGTGATGGTGTCTGTCTTCTGTTATAAATATTGTTATAATCATTGTAACCATTATGAGTAATGGAGCCCTGAAGGTGGAGATAGCTGAGCACCTGCTTCCCAATGGGCATGAGTGAATTAATGGCTTGGTTTGCTTTGCTTGCACACACAGCTTTTGCTTTACATATTCAACAGTCTTTATCTCAACCCAAGAGTTTTCTCTTTTACTCCTCTGATTCTCTCCCCCATCCCACCAGGGTGAAAATGAACAAGTGGCTGGGCAATGCTTACCTGTTGGCAGGGGTTAAGCCAGGACAAAGACCTATAAAGATCAGAGAGAAGCACAGTGCCAAGATTTCTAGAAGAGAAAACAAACCCCTCTGCACCTCAGCCAGCCAAGACCTAGGCAGCAGGTGGCTGCAAGCAGCAGAAGATGCTCTCCCTGCTTTGTTTAAAGCAATATCCTAACCAGCCAGGTCTGTAGTGGTGAGTAAAGGACATATCAAGATGCACAAAACAACTTCTGCTGCTGAGGAGGAGAGCAGGCTGTGCCAGGAGAAGCACACACTGGCCCTATTCTGCCCAAGTCTNTCAAGGCCTTCTTTTCTCCAGGCTGCAGAGCCCCAACTCTTGTAGCCTGTCCTCATAGCAGAGCTGCTGCAGCCCTCTGAGCATCTTTGTGGCCCTCCTCTGGACCTGCTCCAACAGTTCCATGTCCTTCTTGTGCTGGGGGGTAACTTGGTATATCTCATCTCCCTTTCATGGCAGGGGCAAACAAATCCCTCATCCTGTGAAGGACACAAACTCAGGTGCATAAAACATGGAAAAGAAGCTTTAAACCTCATCCTAAACAGTCCTAAATACATCTAAGCAGTCCTAAATACATCCAGGCTCCTGCCTTCTATCAGTTATCATCACTGTACCAGATAACTCCAGTGGAGATACAAAGATTTAAGGGTCAGAAATGCTGTAGTTGTGACTAACAAAATAATTGAAGCAGGACCTTGGGACTGGAGAGGTTTCCTGAGTCCTCCTGCCCCAAGCATCACAAGGCTTGCATCACCTGGGCCAGCTGTTCAACATGTCATGCCCCTATGAACGTATTTCCTATATTTCAAGTGCTACCACAGGGATGGCACAGAACCTGGAGCAGTAGTTCTTCTTTACTGTAGCATGATGCCATATTACAAGAGGCAGTATGTCAGGTGTCTTTCTCCTGCAGGTTTAAACCCCCACCATGTTGCCAGTGTGGAGATTAGCTGAAGTCTGTTAGCTGCTAACTCAGGAACTAAAAGGCATCAATATGAGGCACATTAGTAAAAGAACAACAGAGAAACCACTTGGTGTGCTTCAGGGATGTTATGTTGCTGTTTAATTTGCTTTGAGGAAGTGGCTGCATTGACTGCCCCTGAGTCCTGCAGCACCTAAGAAACTGCTGCTTAAGCCTCTCCCTTGGGCTCATGTTGGCAGCTGCACATCAGTATCAGCGTTTGTAAAGTGATTATTATGGCACAGACAGGATAAAGAGTAAATCAGAGCTGTAACAAATGCCCATGGTAATCCACAGCGTGTGTAAAATGCTGCCTGTGTTTGTGCATGGCAAGTGGCCAGCTCAGTGTCACAGGCTGCAGCCAGTGGACTTTACATGGGCAAGTCTCTGCAACCATTCACTTTGGGAAGACTACTTTTCTTTTCCCCAATTTACATATAATGACAAAATAGTGTCACTGAGAACTGGCACCGGGCTAATCATCAATGAAATATTGCTCCCCAGGAGCCATCCCCATCCCTGGAGGTGTTTAGACACAGAGATCTGGTGCTGATAGCATGGTTTAGCAGCAGACTTGGCAGAGTGAGATAATGGTTGGACTTGATCTTAAGGATCTTTTCCAGTTAAAATGATTCTATGATGGATTATTGGCCAATGTCACAAGGATCATCACTGTATATTTAGACTGGATGTTAGGAGGAAGTTCTTTGCAGTGAGGGTGGTGAGACACTGGCACAGGTTGCCCAGGGAGGTTGTGGATGCTCCCTCCCTGGAGGTGTTCAAGGCCAGGTTGGAGGAGGCCTTGAGTGAGCTGTACTACTGGGAGGTGTCCCTGCCTATGGCAGGGGGTTGGGACTAGATGATCCTTGAAGTCCCTTCCAACCTTACCATTCTATGGTTCTATGACTAAGTTTTCCAAAGTGCAGTTATTTCAAACTAACTCAGTCTGAATCCATAGACAACAGAAAGCTATAAATGCAGTCAACAAACAAAAAGAAAAACCCTAACAACATAGTGATGATTTCAATGCATATTGAAACAATGAATAAGCTGTAATTTTCCTACTCCTAAGAGCTTTGCTCTTCTCTGGGAATGTTAAACCCAGTCTGTGCTGGATTTAATAATACAGGAGTATGCCTTTCAATAAAATTTTACATCACTGTCTTCAAAAAAGAATTGCAAAATACTTTCTCATGGGAAACTTTGATTCCTCCCCCCTTTTAATGTCAATGAAGACACGTTTTCTGTCTTGAAAAAAAGCACTTGAGCTTCTGGAAAGGAAGTGAATTAGGAATAATGTTTTCAGTCACTGTGGAATAATTTTCTTAGACAATGCAGTGAGACAGCCAGACCAAGACAGGCATGCACTCGTCATCATGAAAATACAGAGCAAGAGGAGTTCTCTTCACAAGCTTTTCTCTTGTGTGGTTTGAGGCTAATTGGAATATTTTGCTGAGAGAAATTAAATCCTTAGCTGTGTGAAGAAAGAAAAGCAGCAGTAACATATATCACTCGTTCTTCTGCTGAGAAATCCAACTAGTCAAAATACAGATAAGGCACTCACTGCTCACACACTTCTCAGTTCTCAGTTGTTGTTCTTCTCCTTCACTCTGGCAGTCTGTGGTTGTTTTCTGCCTTAACTCTAATCCAACCTAACCCTTTATTTCCTCTAACCTCCTTGTCCTCTTTTTGACATCTCACCTCAGATCTCTCCAGATTTATCACCTGAGATATAGGGGATTGATCTGGTTATTGCTGAAGGGAGGGAAAGAGGACAGGGGAGGTTTGAGTCAGGCTCCTCCTGACAATCTGATTGTTTTGGAGGGAATTTTGTGTTTCTGTATTACTTCTGACATGTATATAACTGTATATTGTGTATAAATGTGCTTGTAAATTGTGCTAAGATGTAAATATGGCTTCATTCTTTAACTTCCAGCCAGTGGAGTCTAGTCTGGGTGATCTCATTGTGTGCGTGTGTGACTCCCAAACCATCACACCTCAGTAACCTACTGTTTGTTGGAGCTACTCTTTTCTCTTTTGATCCTATAAAGCTGCAGGTGCCAAAAGCAAAGGGCAAAATCAGGGTGTATATGCTAGAAGCAGCGATTTAGCGACTACCCCTTTCCTCTCCCCTCCAGCCAGTGCCATAGCAGTGTCCCAGAAAGTGCTCAGGGGCACTGGGTTACTGGAGGGGCTGTTCTTCATATGTGCTGTAGCAGGGGGCAATCAGCACATTAACAGCCCTAAAAATGCACTTGGAACAACTACATTCTGTGCTACCATGGTGTGTTATTTTTGCCCCACACATTCAGTTCCATAAAATGTGGAAAAGCAGCTTTAAAACTCTTCCTAAGCAGTCCTAAACATGTCCAGGTTCCTGGATGCTGTCAATTTGCATGGCTCTACCAGATGCCTTCGGTGGAGATTCTCCTCCTCTACTCCACTCTAGCGAGACCCCACCTTGAGTACTGCACCCAGTTCTGGAGCTCCCACTACAGGAAAAGCATGGACATGCTGGAGTGTGCCCAGAAAAGGGCCATGAGGATGATCAGAGGGCTGGAACACCTCTCCTATAGAGACAGGCTGAGAGAGTTGGGACTGTTCAGTCTGGAGAAGAGATGGCTTTGAGACCTTATTGTGGCCTTCCAGTTATCTGAAGAGGGCCTGCAAGAAAGCTGGTGAGGGAATTTTTAGGTCAGGTAGTAATAGGACTAGGGGGAATGGAGTAAAACTAGAAGCAGATTCAGACTGGGTATTACGAAAATGTTCCTTGCCACGAGGGTGGTGAAACACTGGGACAGGCAGGTTGCCCAGGGAGGTGGTGGAAGCCTCATGCCTGGAGTATTTTAAGGCCAGGCTGGATGGGGCTCTGGGCAACCTGATCTAGTGGTTGTCCATAGCAAGGGTGCTGGAACTGGATGATCTTTGAGGTCCCTTTCAACCCTGACAATTCTGTGATTCTGCTGCTCAATGTCTTTTTCACCTCAGAGACACTTGTGTTCTCCCAGGAAGATATACTGATCCCTGAGGTGTGCTTGATGCATCGCTGTGCTTAGCTTGTAAAGCAGCTTGGGGTCCTCTGGGATACAGGGTGCTTTGTACATGTCAGTTGTGATTCAGTGAAACTTGCTTCCATCTGAACCTACTGTATCAATCAGAGAAGCAACATAATTAATTATGACTGGGCGGCTAGAAAGTTGCACACATCAGAAGCAAGAGTCCTGGACTCGTTTGTGCTGATGGTAGGCATGAAGATGAGCAAGATGAATAGTGACACTGCCCTGAACTGTGCCTGACTGCTGTCTTCTCCTGCCATCCATCATCATCACCACATGCTGGGTGGCAAGGGGAATTGATTCACAAAAGAAGGGGCAGAGCAGTGTAAAACTTTCCAGCATCTCTATTCTCCTCTTCTCTGGAAGAGGCGCCAGTTTGGTTTCAGCTGTTGGGTAGCAGATGCAGTGCTGAGACACAGAAATGACAGGAGCCCCCTCCCTTCAGAAAAGAGAGGTTCATTTGTCAAGCCATGTAAAGCATTTTAATTACAATTCGTATAACATGTATAAATAAATATTACATTCTTTCAGTCTACAATGCATACTAGGCATATCTTGTTAAAATGTCCATCTATGTTACTGGGTGGCAGGATTGATTTTGTCTGAGTGAAATAAAAAACAAACAACAAAAGACCATACAAAAAAACAAACAAACAAAAAAAAAAGCCAAAAAAACCAACCACCAAAAAACCCAAACTACTCAGTTTAGTAATTAAAAAACAAAACAAAACAAAAAAAAAAAAGAAAGAAAGAAAGAAAGAAAAAAAAATTAGAAAGAAAAAAAAAAAGAGAGAAAGGAAAAAAAAAAACTCCACAGTAAAGACAGGACAATGCAAGTGCTTCTGGCTAACAGTCAGGACATAATACTGCTTCCCAAGAGGCTGGAAATACCATCTTCCTTCTAGTTACAAAAGGTTTTGGATGACAGTGGTTTCCTCATTGTATAGCTTGGGGTCTGTGTTCTCCATTAGTGCAAAGTGGCACTGAGTCAGCACAGTTCTGCCACTTTACACAACAAATCTGTCACTCTGGTTTGCGTTCGCTTCAGATTTATCACTGGGTTTGTATTTCTCTATTTGAAACATTGGCTTTACAATCTAGTCTAAAATTTTCATTCTTAGCTGGTCCAATGGTCAAAATAATAATAATAAAAAATTAATAAAATAGCTCCAGACATTTCTTCACCTTGCTTCTGCAGTATTTCCCTCCCAACAGTCTGTCCAGAGGCCAGCTCTCCTAGTACAAGGACATTAAAGTCTGGGGACAATCAGTGTCTTTCTGTCCATTCTTCTTTTCGCTTTCAGAGCTTGATGAGAGTTGATGACAGCAGAATAAACAGAAAATTCCAGCATAAAATTATGATTTAATTGACTTGGCAGAAAAATGAAATCCAGGCTGTACATATTTGGCCTGTGATGGTTTCAGTTCCAGGTACATTTCAAATGCACCGGTGTGGGGACTCCCATCGGTTGTTACTTCTAAAAGCTAACATAAAACAGCACCTTCTTCCCCTGGTGAGAGATGGGAACTTTGGTTGTGGAACTTTCAAAAAAACCCAACTAAATAAACAATCCAAACCTGAAAGTAAAATGAATACTTTTCCCAACAGAACCTATTTCTAGCTAGGGTGAAACAATGGAGGCTTAGGCTTTCAGAAGAGAGACCACATGGAAATTATTGGTCAATACTTATCCTCTGAATTCTTTAAATTACAGGAGATCATTTATAGTTAAGAGACACAAAATGTTCTTGGTCCACTGTGAACTTAGTGAATTGAAATTTTTCCTGCGTTCAAGATACTTAAAAGGAAAATACGAGAGAGAAGGAAAATCATTCTGGTTTAACTTACAAGACAAACAGAACACTAAAAATAAAAATATCAGGTACTTTCTTCCTCCTCCACGTGTAATACCAAGGACACATCTTCGCTTCAAATGAAGGAATAACAAGAAATGGATTGAGTAACAATCTAAAAAGTCTTCTCGTGGGTCATATGTCCGTGTGATGTTTTAATAGAATTACAGACCAGTTACTCTCTGTCTCTTGTATTTTCTTTTCATCCACTTATAATCTCACTTACCTTTTCACAAGTATTTTTGGTGCTTTGCAATGTGACTATCATTATTATTTGCATGACCCATAAAAAAAAATCTTCACTACCTCATCTTGCCCAGTTCATCATACTGGTCAACCATTTCCTCGTTCCTTTCTGCTACTTATATTCCACCTTCTAGATCCACAGGTAGCAGAATAACTGCTGAAAAAAAAATACCAAAACAAACTGAAAATCAAAAAGAAACCATGGACAGTTTGGCAAATTTCTTTCCCTGATTATAAAAACTGCCTCAGCATTTCTCCTGGTGATTGCTTCCCCACCCCTTCTTCTGTCCCAATATATACTGTAGAACTGAAGGCATCAAGGTGTGGTTAAACAAACAAACAAACCCAAAACAAACCAGCAAGGAGCTACACTTTGTCTTTGAACTTCTCCATGTAGTTTCGTATCTCTTTGGAGTCCCCTAGGTCCATATCCTGGCACACCCACTTAATGTCATCGTCATTGCTACTTAGGATTGAGTTGACAGTTGGGCAGCCATCGTCGGGTGGGATGGTAGTGAATGTTGTGAATTTTACCCGCTTCCTTTTAGATGTTGGCGAGTGTAAAGGTTCAGATTTCTGCTCCTTGCCAGGCTTGCCCCCCGAGTCAGCACACCTGTGAACCTGGCTCTGAATGTTCTTCTGAGCACTGCCATTGAGGAGCTGATTGCTCTCCTCGCAACCCGAGCCTCGGTCAATAATAGTTGTGTGCTCATCCTGCTGAGGTGATGCATCTGCTGTGTTCTCCAGCAGTTCCGCTTCATTTCCCAGCCAGACCCAGTCATGGGAATGGGTCATGGTGGTCTGTCCTTCCACCAGAACCTGCTTGTGACGGTACTTCAGTGCAAATGTTGCACAGTTTATTAGGAAGACTAGAATTGCCAGGCAGAAGACCCCTAGCAGAGCGTACATCCCAATCTCCAAATCACTAAGGCCCCTAGGTGTCTGCACCAGGTCATTTTCCTCCATGCCCGCATTGCCTTTTGGTAGGTCTACCTGAGCAGGGAAGTTAGTGAAGTCTATAGGAATGTTCTGCAGCTGGGTATCATCTGAGAGTTTGCCACCATCCAGTCTATTGTTTTTGATGACTTTATTTTTTATTACGGATTTTGCTGTGGTGCTGACTTTCCTGATGGCTCCCTCCTCTCGCTCTGAGGAGCTCCCATAATATCGTCCATCCTGGCCGTACCGTTCCTGGTCTGATGCTTTGTGCCGTCGGTCACTAGCGTGGTTTTCGATCTCGTCGGCATCATAGTCTCCAGCTGTATCAGAGTCTGCATCATTCTGCCCAAACTTGACTTTGATGTTGCCATTCCCCACAGCAAGGACACTTTTCCTCTTGGACTTCTGGCAGGCTTCAGAAATCATCATGTCCACCTTGATTAACGTACCCTGACCTTCACCTTCGGCTACCACAATTGGCCATTTTAAGGCAGCGTTCTGGTGGATCGAGACAACAGCTTCATCTAGTGATACAGCAGAAAGGGAGAAGTCCTTAGAGTCATAAATGTCCAGTGGAGTAACAGAGCTGTCACTGAACTGAATCCAGGTGCTTACTACAGCTTCCTGAAAAGAGAGGGATATGGTTAAAGACAGGGTCTCAAATAACACAGCTCAACCCACTGCAGCTCATCAATCTCCCAGCTCTGAATGGCAGCTGGAGGAAACGGAAGACATTGGCTCTGCACTGCATTTAAACCAAACCAAACTTCAACTGATGGGGCAGAAAAATGGTCACATTTGTCACTAAAGGTTCCACTGTTATCCTTCCCTCAAATGTTTTGCAAAAGAACCTATCACATAATTGATAGGAGATGTCTGTAATACCACAGCACCTATTAGCAAGCTACAATTTACATGATTTATAAAGAAATTCATTCCTGTCATATGAAAGCTGAAAGAGACAAACCAGAAAAATTACTAGAGGCCCTTGACAGGACACTTATTTTCCTCATGTTCTCCGTGCAGAGGTGTCACAGGGAACTGTCAAATGAAGCAAGGCATAAATATCTTAGCAGCAATAAGGAGCTACTGCAGTATTTTGGAAATGGTTGGAGCAGAAGATTCACCTGAGAGAAAAGGACTCACAGGACAATTGCCATTTTGCTGGCAGAAGGGTTGTTTCTTATAAGGAAAATACACTTTATCCTTGAGATAATTAAAAAGTCCATCACTTTCTGTGTCAAGGAGAGGAGGATGGGGATTCTGGTATGATTGCTATGATAAAAGTACAAATGGCCTGGATTTAATTGGACTGTCTTTGTTCTCTGCAGGTAGCACCGTTAGAAGTCATCATTAGAAGCAAACACAAAGCTAGAGGTCAGCTCTTTGCCAATTGAAATCCCATCCAGATGATATAGATATTTACTTCTCCACGTCTCAGTAGCTTGCTTTGCAGGAGATTTCTTTATTTTTCCATTTGCTCTGTCTTGCCCGTTTAGCCAGCAGACGTGTGGGCAGATTGCTGGAGTGCAACTTCACACAAAACTGAAGTTCTTAAACCACAGAAGGTCCCGATAACTTTACACTTGGGTACATCAGAACGACTGGGCTGAAAATCACCATCAGGGAAAAACATTGCCACCCTCTTAAGGTCCAGTCATAAGACAAATCTACAACCTAATACAGTTTCCAAGTGGCTACAATTTGTTACGCTGTGGTAATAAACAAAGGGAATTGCTGCCGTTCTAGTTAAATTTAAAGCTCTTCAATGAAAACAGCAAGGGGCATTTAGCTGTGCAGGAGGCTGGACTATAATGAATATTTGATTGTCAAAGTGCTATCAGCAAGTTCTTGAGGGATTGAAAGAAGAAAAATAAGTTGTGGCACAACAGGAAAGAAGGCAAAGTTCTCGGTGATTCGAATGCACTTCCAACAGCTGAAAAGGAGCCAGGGTGGCTCAGAAGCTGGGGAGGGTGAATTGTGTAAGGAAATTAAACCAGCCGATCTTTCATTAGAGAAACAACCCTGAAATGGCAGAACAGACAGAAACATAAAGCTGCAGGGCACAACTTAAATTTATATCATAGAAATCTAGAGCACAGCAGATCCAGTCATGGGAAAGTAATGGATTTTTCCTTTTTTTTAATGGATATGTGTAGAGAGAAAAAGCTGTATCTCCTCCAGCAATTCAACACTCTGTTGCTTTCTTTCTCCCTAAAACAAGAGGACAGCCTCATGTACCACCAGGCAGGCGTGGGAAATACTTTTACTTTTTATCAGTCTATGGAAAGAAGAAACACCAGCATCATTTCAAGCACATATCACAACAGGTTCGATATTGTCTGCCAGTGGTGGTCCCTTTTGGAGAGCAGAATGAGAAAATAAGTGCAGCATTTTGTACAGTTAAGGCCAGAAATTATGAGGCCTGTGCCTCCCCCAAGCTGTGTTGGAGATTTCCATAGTTCCACATCCCTCCAGAAGGATTCACAATACTAACTCCATTGTGCATTCCTTAACAGTCAAATCCAGCATACCTAGAGCTGCAAAGCCCCAGATCTTACTGCACATCAAAGGATTTTTTTTGGTTTTGTGACAGAACAGCACCTCTGAGGGGTCAGGGATCTCTCTCCAGACACTGGAGAGGAACATGTACGAGGAGCCACATATTCTTCTTTCCTATCTTCTTTAAGATCCCTGTTTGGTTTTCTTATTTTGATGCCTTTCTGCTTTAACTGCCCAGAGGCACATTTCAGGTTAACAGGTAACCAGCATGGAAAATTCCAGTCCAAATGGCTAGCATTTGACAAAGTTGTAAGCAACTTCAAAATAACTTATATTCTTTACACTATTTCTCCACTATTCTGCATCCCTTGTTTTATGAAGCAGACAGAGAAAAATGAAATGGCAGACAGTCCATGCAATTTACTATAGATAACAGAGGTGTGCAATACCTAAGCCATTGTTTTCAACTGGCACTGACATTTTTTATTTCCCAGACCTTTTTCTGAGAAAGAACTAAATTTTTCACAACACAGTACTGTCATGCTTATACTAGGGACAACTTTAATTAAAAAGGAAAGGAAACAAATGAGAGAAAGAGGGAGATGATTTCAAATCCTGCCAAAAACTATTGTACCAGCCCAGAATTTCTATCTGGAAAGAGATCATCTCCTCCCATTCCTGCTGTTAAAGGAAAGCTGAAAGCAGGTGAAGGAAGTGAATTTTCCAAGTGATTATAAAGGAAGGGGAGGGGAAGGGAGAGANAAAGAAAGAGAGAAAGAGAGAAAAAGAGAGAAAGAGAAAGAAAAAGAGAGAAAGAAAGAAAGGAAGAAGGAAAGAAAAGATTAGATGATTTAGTACCACGTCCTTCAAGAGCTGTTTTTGCAAATCCTATGTGCTGCATCAGTAAATCCCCTCCAAAGATCTGACAAGTTCCTCCAATTACTACCAGCAGCTGAAGATGGATTGAAGCCTTCTTACCTGCAAAGTTGCTGCCCACGTCTGATGCCCTCAACACTGAGGTGACAAATGCTTGTGTTCACTAATTATCAAGCATGAGCAGTGTGAGTATCTGGCTGTCCAGTTTTTCTTACCTTCACTTTTTGTCTCTTCCGCATATGCACACACAACCTCAACTGCGCTTCCAGAACAGATGAACCACAACTACACATTAGTGCCAGTGTCTCTTAGCAAACAGGGTGATTTGTGACTGTGATGATGTGAAGTGAATCAGATAATGTACATTAGATCATGTCAATGACAGTGAAATCCAGTCCAGAGGAGATGAAGGCACTGCTTCCCACAATCACTGCTGATTATCAAATATCATGCTTTCCTTAACACATAAAATCCTTTCTTTCTCAAACACATTTTGTTCACACTTTGCCTGGTGTCTTTGCTGTTCTCTTCCTTCATTCCAAGTATAACTTCAGCAAGTTGGCCAGTTCCTGACCTGCTGCAGTTCCACCATTTTTGGCCCTGAATTACATTGATGCTGACCACATGATAATTATCTTCTTGGATAAACTTGCGTTTTGCTCTTTGCTAGTAGTTTTACCTCCTTTGTTATCCACTTGCTATTTTTAGATGGGTAAAAACAAAGGGGAAATTACCCGGGCCGAGAAGTAACACGACACTAATGGAAACTACCTATTCCCATGGAATGGAAACTACCTGTTCCCATGGAACTCTGTGTTGCCTGACCTGGAATCCTTCAAACCCTGCTGGATGAGTCACCATAAACATGATTGTTTACTGGCCATGCCTGTTCCACCTAGATAAAACAGAGTGCAACCTGAATGCAGTTAGCAGAGCTGCTTTGGAAGCTCAGTAGAAAGCCCATCACACAGAGATGTAATGAGTCCCTCTGTGCTGGTGCTTGCACAAATTGCCTGTGAAAACCTGGGAGCCACAGCGGTGATTATTTTGCCTTCTAAAGCATCATACAGCATTTGAAAGTCTGCTTATCTTAGCATGTTCCACTGAGCACATCTGTAGCATCACAGTTGGTGATTACGAAGTGTCCTTCATTATCTCCTCAAAAGAGACGGGGTCAGCTTGGTACCAGGGCATACTACCTGGTATTCTTCAAGCAAAAAGTAAGGGGAGTAAAGTGTGTAGGACTGGTTGTATGCTAGAGAATTCTGCTGCTTAGAAATCAGTGTATTTGATTTTATTCCATGCTCAGCATAAAGAGGCCTTTTAATGGTCTTTGCTCACTAAAGCATAAATCAAAGTATTTGTGAATAAGCCCTCAATTGTTGGAGTCATTTGCAATAGCTCTGGACTGAGGCAGGCCACCAAAACACAGAAGTGGACGGCTGGGTGGCTCTGCACAAAACGAATACATCCCTCCCTCAAATAAAGGCAAGGGAATAGTGTTCTCAGCAGCTTCTTTTAGACCAGCTCTGATTGTTCTGTCTGGGGACCTGAATGCTGAAATGGGCTTCCCTAGTCATTTTATCACATGAAATATCAAAGTATTACATGTGTATTTATTTTTAAGCCTGTGGCTTCTGTGTAGTAAAATTTAGCTTGATGGTTATGATGTGGAAATAAAAGACAGCCGAGACTCAGATCTTAATTCAATCCATGCCTTCCCCTACTGTGTACTTCTTTCTCTCATTTTTGTCCAATCTGCTAATGTGACATTTCTTTCCAGTGGGAATTTGCTTGTATTTGCAAGGGAAGAATTCCAATTCTTATATACCAACACATCCTTTCTCCCTTTCCCACGCTGCTCAATTCCTTTGTCATACTTGTGGGCCGTAACGTTCCTCTGTCAGTTTAAAGAAGGTACAGAAATAAAATTTAAGT
Source organism: Semnornis frantzii (assembly GCA_013399775.1). Taxonomy (NCBI): domain Eukaryota; kingdom Metazoa; phylum Chordata; class Aves; order Piciformes; family Ramphastidae; genus Semnornis; species Semnornis frantzii. Next base: position 13,656 of record VWYK01031756.1, on the reverse strand, counting down.
GCAAAATTCTCCAGAATGGGTAAAGAATCCACACCACAGAACCACTCCTAGTATGTTATTGAACTGTGAACTCTCAGAACTAGTTTGTGTGAAGGACATAAGCTGAAGGAGGACAGTGTTGTGTCAATCCAAAGGGCAGGGACAAGCAGGTAAGCTTGAATCAGATGCACTGGGCACCCTTCGGATGTGCTGGGCACCCTCACCTCCTACCAGTGAGAGTGACTATCTTGGAGGACACTCCCTGAGGCTACCAATGATCTCAAAGACTGGGCCTTGTCACTGATGTCAGCAGGAGCTACCCATGTGAAAGAGGAGAACTTGGCCTTTAGAAAGCAATAAGGCTGCTTCTTTTCATAGAATCATAGAATGGTAAGGTTGGAAGGGACCTCAAGGATCATCTAGTTCCAACCCCCTACCATAGGCAGGGACAACTCCCACTACTACAGGTCACTCAAGGCCCTGTCCGACCTGGCCTTGAACACCTCCAGGGAGGAGCATCCACAACCTCCCTGGGCAACCTGTGCCAGTGTCTCACCACCCTTACTGGAAAGAACTTCCTCCTAACATCCAGTCTAAATCTCCCCTCTGCCAGTTTAAACCCATTGCCCCTTCTCCTGTCATTGCAAGACCTTGTAAATAGTCCCTCCCCAGCCTTCCTGTAGGCTCCCTTCAGATACTGGAAGGCTACTCTAAGGTCCCCTGGAAGCCTTCTCTTCTCCAGGCTGCAGAGCCCCAACTCTCTCAGTCTGTCTTCATAGCAGAGCTGCTGCAGCCCTCTGAGCATCTTCGTGGCCTCCTCTGGACCCGCTCCAACAGTTCCATGTCCTTCCTGTGCTGGGGGCTCCAGAACTGCACACAGTACTCCACGTGGGGTCTGATGAGAGCAGAGTAAAGGGGCAGAATCCCCTCCCTTGCCCTGCCGCCCACACTGCTCTTGATGCAGCCCAGGACTCGGTTGCTGTCTGGGCTGCACTCACACTGCAGGCTCATGTTGAGCTTTTCATCAACCCAGACCCCCAATGCCTTTTCCTCAGGGCTGCTCTCAGCCATTCAGCACCCAGCCTGGATTTGTGCTTGGGATTGTGCCTACCCAGGTGCAGGACCTTAAACTTGGCCTTGTTGAATTTTATGAGGTTGGCCTGGGCACACCTCTCCAGCCTGTCCAGGTCCCTCTGGATGGATCTCTGCCCTCTATCAAGTCGACTGTGCCACACAGCTTGGTGTCATCTGCAAACTTGCTGAGGGTGCACTGATTCCTCTGTCCGTGTTACTGACAAAGATGTTAAACAGCACTGGTCCCAGCACTGACCCCTGAGGGACACCACTTTTACTTAAGAAAATGTCTGTAGTTTCCCAGCAGCACTGACACATTAATGCACACAGCTGTTTATTAAAGGTCTGCTTTTTCCTTTCTTCTGTCTCCCATTTCAGTTCATCAGGCCACATGCAATACCTTAGAGTGATGAAAAAGCCATGGCATGACCATGAGCTTTCCTGCAAAGCTAGCTGAAATTTAAGAGTTCTTGAAGCTCGCCCAGATCAGAAAACACTTAAACACTGTAGGCTTTCTTTTATTTACATTTTAAAGAAGCCTTTAAGATGGCAGTGTTGATTTGAACAACCATCACCAGGCCAAATGGAACAGCTTCCCTACCTGAGCAGATGGCCACTAAAAATAGACAGCTCACAGCTACACTTTCCAAATTTTCAGGAGATATTTCAGCTGTGATATTTATTTTTAGGTACCTAAATCATTGATTCACTTTTCAATGCCAATAAACAACTCATTGAGAAAAAAAAAAAAAATGAGCAGGGCTCAACATACCTCAAGGTCACCTTCCCACCTCTGGTAATTAGTTACCTAGCTATATAGATAAAGATATTTAACTTAAGGCAGCCAAGATAAACATTTTTAGCTTATCTTCTTTAGATTGCCAAGAATTTGGAGAAACTGCCTACTTTTCCAGACTTGTGTTGTGGCTGCTTTGTGCTACTTGTGCAGACACGAGGTGGTCGTTATAGTCAAGAAACAAATCAAGTCATTACATTCACTGAAAGAAAGTCATAGCAAAAATACTGAATTCATTCCTATGGTACTGAAAGCTCTGTAATAGCACAATCTATATAATGCTTTATGCCTTCCCTTGCACTCTACAGACATACTGCTTTATCTGCTAGGGACAACACTATGCCTGCCAGAGTACCAATTACCCAAGGACAATTCTTAATCTATGTGCAAGCTTGGCTATTGAAGATGCTGAAGTGGAGCCCAGGAAAATGTCTGACTACACATTGACCATTTTCTTCATATAAATGCTGAGACATGCACCATCATTCCTGAGTAAAAGAAAACATTTGACTATCTTAACTGTCACTTTGTTTTTCAGTTGCATCAAAAAGGTTTGTTTGCATGAATTATCTGGACTTTCCAGAAACTTGTTTGAGAGCAAAGGGCACACTTAAATGATGAAGACCTTGTAAGATTCCAGTATGTGCTTAGTTCTTGAAAAAACCTCTTTCAAAAGGGCTTGATTTTCGAAAAACACTCAGCACTTGCCTCCTGGAATTCCAGCTCAGTAAGGATCTCAGCTGACATGCTCCAAATCATGAGTCACTTCTAGAAAATTTAGCCACAAACATTCTTATGTTGGCATTAATTCTTCTAAAGGCAATTGATTTAAATGTTATATGCTTCATTCAAACTGCAGATGAAGATGTGTGTGACTCTATAGACCACTACCATGCTAAGACTACTGCCTCCAATTGTACTTTCTAGTGTGGAATCTACTCCTGTCTTACCTTGTTGTCGATGCAAAAGCAAAGTTCCCTCAAGTCTTTTTTTTAAATAGCTCTTGCTTGGGTAAATCCTGTCTCTAGGCTGAGTGAGATTTAGGCTTGAGAACAAATGAGTGACTTACACTAAGGTAGGAAGTTGAATCAGCTCAGGTGTCCAGGATGAAGGCACTGGCAAAGCGTCCCAATAACAAGGGACTGGGCTCAGGATCCACACTAGCCCAGCATCACCAGGCTCAGGACTGCAAACACTTGAGCAGGAAGTGACCTTCACAAATTCCCCAAAGTGGGGAGTGATGCTTCCAGCACAGCCTTCAGCTGGGAAGCAGGCAGGATACTTCTCTTAATCCTGCTGAAGAGGAGGCCACAGGAAGACAAGCAGAGGTAGTGGGCAGGCTCCAGACTGCAGAAACTGGGAGGAGAGGCAGAGACTGAAGTTGGGGTTCTACAAGAACATTGCTGCTCTGTGTTTGCAGGAAAGTAGGACAGAAGGCACATACACAGGAGGAGTGGGAAAAATGGACTAAATTGGTATGATCACTTAGCAACCAGATCTTCTTGTACGTTCCAGATCCTGGTGTAGAGGAGATTTTCCACTGTCTTTTAATAGAGCCTAGGTTCTGGTTTGTTTGGTTTTTTTTTTGTTTGTTTGTTTTTTCTTTTTTTTTTTCTTTTTTTCTTCCCCCCCCCCCAGATGGAGTCTGGAGAAGAAATAACAGATTTTCAATTTCTTTTACTATGAAAAAGGTGCTTGATTTTCTTGTGTCTCCAGTCTTACAGCTGGTATCTCCAGTAGCACTATCTGTAGACTCAGGAAGAGGACAGCAAGGCCAGCAACACCCCACACTGCCCAGCAGCACCAGCAGCAGGATGAAAGCCTGATATACCCAGTCACTCCTGTATCAGAAATGTGTCACTGAGGAAATGGAAATTGCCTTGCAAAAAACCATCAAGTTAAACACAACATTTCACTAAAATCATTCCCTGACACTGGAAGCCAGGAGAATAATTTAAAAACAAAGCATACTTACACATTTTTTACTCTCTCATGTCAATTCACACCTTGCCAGCTGCAGTGCTATATGATGACATGTCATAGCATCTTGCCATACCATAATGCAACAGGAGACATCATCTTGTGCACTGCTGTAATACCCTGTCATGATATACCATGACCTGATGTTGATAAGTAACTTTGCCTCCCCAGGGCAGATCATCTGTGAGTCTGAGCAACCTTTCCAGATTCACAAGCTCTTTTATCTGCAATCAAAGCCACAATTCTTCCAACGGTGCTGCAGGACAAACAGTTCTCTGTCCTACATAACAGAATTGGGTTAGGTATGCTTTAGCCTTTGCTTTTACAGTCTTTGTCTGGAGACAGTATGTCAGGCATGGTTTCAAAGCCCTGGAGAAGGGTATAAATGGGTTAATTACATAAGATTCTTATGTTTACAGGATGTAGTAAATGGAACAGATGGGCAGCATGCCCTCCTAGTTTGGACATTTTCTTGTCACTAAGTTATAAAACAATCTAAATTATTTTTATGTTCCAGAAGATTAGGTAGCAATAATCATGAAAATGGGCCATAAAAGTTGACTGGAGTTCTCTCCCTATCTATGTGAGATGAAATGTAGTTTCTGTGAGAGGAGTAGCAGCTGTAGACAGACCTAATTGCATGGTCCCTAGTCCCACTCTTCAAATCAACTGACTGAAAAAGCAACGAATATGTAGCTTGTTCCACTGCTCCTGACCCTTGGTTTTAATCTGTTCCAGAGCAACCATTTGCCTTGATCTGGTGGTGTTCTCCAATCTTCTTTTCCGTGTGGGTTGTGACCTGAAACATGATGCTTGAAAGAGTCCCTTTACTGAGACAGGAATCCACTGGTTTAAGTTAAGTAGGATCAGTCCATGAATTGAATTATGAACCCCTCAAAATCCATCTAAAGAATGAAATGAGAGGAGCCTGGCAGTCTTCTGTGACTCCAGGAAGGAAAAAGAAATGTATTTGGCTATCTTCTGCCTCTACTTTATAGCTCATCAAAGTATCAAATTGTGATGCACAGAGCTCTGTGCTCTCTGGCATGGAAAATGAGGGCATGCTCATATAGCAAACAAGGATCACTGTCCAAAGACTGCCTGTGTTGCAAAAATAACAGATGTTGTATCATTTAAAGAAAGGATATTAAAAATGTAAATCATATCAACTTCACTGTAGTCAGAACTTTTACTGTAGATTTGGTCCATATTTGAAGAAAAGAAATGAGAAGACAATTCCAGAGTACCTCTAGAGGAAAGCGATTGAAATGGACACGCACTACGGCTGTACTTTACCTTTTAAACCTGTTATGAATTATCTTCTGTACTTCACATTGATAAAACACTGCCCCAGCCCAAAAGTCAACATGTATGGAGTGTACTCTACCTGCTTAGGAGTATGAAGCAACTCTTGGGCAACAGTTGTAGCCACAATGGCCCGACTACTTGCTGCACTTGGCTGAAGAAAGAGCGAAAGCCCAGCCACCAGCTGGACTCCAAGGTCTGTTATGGTCACTTTGTCATCTAGCACGGTCACTGTCTTCTCTGCCAGGATGGAGTCGGACAGGGGAGACAAAACCTTTGGAGAAAAACAAAAGAATCAACTTAGGAAAAGGTTGATCAATTAAAATAACCCTTCCTAAGGTCATCATCCCTTCTTGTCTCCAAAGCTGTATGCATAGAAATGAAATGTGAAATGGTAGAGCACACTGAAAAGGCAGCCTGACTCCATTAGTGGGACTGGAGAAACATTCAATAGCAAGGTTAAGGATGAAAACATTGCATCTAATACTGAGAGCTGTACTATCTCAGTTGTGCTATATGCATCATCTCACTAGAAGACCTGATTTAAAACTTTTTTCCCCTGTCATTGTGGCCCCCAGTAGAAATGAGCTCAGCAGAAGTACTTTCCAACCATTTCAAAGGGAGGTTGCCAGCACCTAGTATTTGTCCTTTCACTTTTCTCTATCTTTTCTGTTTCTGACAGAACATCAAGGTAGTAGGATATCCTTTCACTTAATGAAACTGAGGGCCATGCTGCTATCTTTAGGGAACTTCATATACATGCTGTCTTCTCCACCTTCCTCTTCTCACATCTACAGCATAGATTGGCTATATTCACTCTATGCATTGGCATTAGTAAGGATTCAGTTGGGGCAGAACTGGGATATGGTGTTGGCCATTTGTGCCTTTCAGGGCTACTATCCAGACTGTGGTTTGTTACTTTGGGGTTTGTTTGCTTGTTTTTCTGAATCTTTTCTGAATTTAACAGATTCTGAATCTGAATCTGTTTAAATAAATCCAAAGAAACTCAACATAATCTAAGGATCTCTGTCTCAAAACGCCAAAATGCTGCCCATCAGGTGACTAGTGGAAACCCTCATCTGAGCTCTGCCTTCTCACTAAGCCTGGACATGCTGCCTTCCCTAAATAGCTCTGAAAGTTCTATGGGTTCCAGCTCCTGATCTTGCTGCACGACTTTGACCACCTCTAGCTTAGATCACTGTGTTTTGGTTAATGCTGTGTGTGATACTCTAGAAGGTCACAGGAAAATAATGAGAAATCATCCTGGATTATCTCACACCCAGGTTCTTCATGGAGATAGCAGAATCACAGAAACATAGAATCAGCCAGGTTGGAAGAGACCTCCAAGATCATCCAATTCAACCTGTTAACCCAGCCCTAGCCAATTAACTGGACCATGGCACTAAGTGCCTCATCCAGTTTCCTTGAACACCTTCAGGGATGGCAACTCCACCACCTCTCTGGGCAGCCCATTCCAATGCCAATCACTCTCTCTGTGAAGAACTTCCTAATATCCAGCCTAGACCTCCCCCAGCACAACTTGAGACTGTGTCCCCTTGTTCTTTTGCTGGCTGCCTGGGAGAAGACACTGACCCCCACTTGGCTACAACCTCCTTTCAGGTAGTTGTAGACAGCAAGGAGGTCACCCCTAAGCCTCCTCTTTTCCAGGTTAAACAATCCCAGCTCCCTCAGCCTTCCCTCACAGGGCTGTGTTCCAGGCCCCTCACCAGCTTTGGCACCCTTCTCTGGACACCTTCCAGTACCTCAACATCTCTCTTGGATTGAGGGGCCCAGAACTGGACACTGCCTGTGGCAGTCTAGAGCACAGTACCTGCATCGTTGTCATTCCTACTTCCCGTCCAATCAAAATCCTTCCTTCCTGCAGCCTGGCAATGTGAGGATCCTCCAGTTTCATAAAATCCATCACCAGGTCTGTAATGTCAAACTGCCAGTCTGAGCCCAGCAGGTAGTTCAGCTGACCCCACGGGCTGGAATCCTCAGCTACAAACTGTGTGAGGACTCGCACCATGGCGTGCTGGTACTGTAGAGTGCATCCTCTCCCTTTGCGCTCATCTTCATCCTCATCATCACTGTCTCTGGTAGGTCTTTTTCATAAGGAAATGAAACATAAAGAATTGTTTTCAAGAACACAAATGAAAATGAACACTCCCACAAATAACAGCCCTCCCTTAATTTTGTTCTTCATTCTATTGCTGGTTCATGGCTACCCAGCAAGAGGAGTGATCACACAAATGGACTATTCCACTTTGTCACCCAGGCTGGCATGTCCAAACAAAAGCAAATCTCTAAGGGGACTTCCAGAGCAGCACACTGTACTCTGTTGCACCAGACAGACGAAAGAAGAGAAGCAAAACCCCTACACATTAAAAAGAAGTTTTATTATACCTGCAGATGTCCAGCGCAAAGCTGGAGATTCCCGTACTGCTGGGAAGCTCCTCAGGGAAAGATGCTGCATTTGTGGTGCAGGTACTGCAGCTGTTCTTTCTCAGACTTAAAACCGACTCCATTAATTTTACAAAAATACCCAAGAAATTGAACAACTCAAACCCACCTTTTGTTGGAAACAACTGGGACTCGCCAGCCTTTTATTTGGCTCAGTTCTGTGTCCGAAATGTCAATCTGAAGAGGCAAGCGTGGAACCCAGACTGTGATTTGCAGAGGAGCACTCAGATACTGATAGGTGAAGTTCACAAGTGCATTCACCTTGCCTTTCATTTCTTTGCCATTGACAAAAACATAGTCACATCTGTCAGAAACCTAAGGGGGGGAAGAGAGAAAAAGAAGAAAAGGTAATCACCGTGACAAAACAAGCTCAAAGTGTAAGCCTGGCATCTTGAAACCAAAAGCACACAAAAAAAGGCTCCCTTCCCTTTATGCATGTTAATGATGCCTTTTACAATGGGAGCAGCTGAACACAAAAATCCTTTATTGGTTCGGGAGGCATAATTATGCTGGAGATGCCTAAAGACTAGATAATATTTATGAAGCTGGTGGCTGATTTTGTTTGTTGTGCAGTGAGCCCATCGGAGTGCTGTGGAATTTACAATGAGCAAGGCTCCTTCATGGCTTGGTCAAGAGGAATCCAATAAACCACAACAGGTCTCAACAGAAGCAAGCAGCAAATCAAAGCTCTACTCTGATGAGTACTTTCACCAGGGGTTGATGCTGCTTTCAGTTGTCTGTACAAAGCTAGTTCTGGAGCAGATTTCATCCACTGAAGAGTAACAGAAGTCTACTTATTTCCTCCACGACAAATATTATCCGTTTATAATATTTACATTTTGATTAAAGCTGTAAAGTGTCTCTAAACACTGCAGCAGATTTATCATTAACATGTAAATGCTGCCCTGAAATATAAGCAAGCATTATCATAGCCATGTAAGAGTTACATCAGTAATCACTTCTTTAATCAATGTTGTAATTTACAGACCATTGAGTTTTCTCATTTATTACGTTACTGAGTACTAGTGATAAAATCACTCCTGAATATATAAATCATTAAGAGGGATGCAGATAGTATGAAGTGACTCCATGTGATAAAGTCATTGTCATATCTATTCCTAAAGGTGTTATAAATGTCTGGGGAAATCCTGTGGCACATTAATCATACACTAAGTGGCGAGCAATGGGAGCTGTTACATTACTAAATGAGTTGATATGTCTGCAGAAATTAACAGTAAACCCAGCAGATCTCTTCAACTCCTGCTCCTGCTCCCATCCTGTCAGCATTCTATTTTGTCACCCACAACTATCATTACTGGTGGCAATGTGTCTCCCCCACCTCAACACAGATTATTACTTGCTCCTTTTTACCCCTGTTCCCATTCACAATATCACTTTATTCAAATGAAGATTATCAGATGGAAATGCTAACACCCCCAAGCTAATAAAACAGATGGATGTCCTCCATGACCACAGGTACAGGAGCTAAACTGTTCCCAGTTTCACCTCCACAGAATTTACACCCTGTTTGCAGACTCTGTTGGATTCAGGCCCTGCTCACATTCTGGTAAAGTATTTGATGTCTAGGTTGCAAAAGGAATCTTCAGAGAAGATAATCCAAACACTTGTATGACTCATTCCCTAAGAGGGATGCTGTAACTGGGCTCTCTTGCCTGAAAACAGTGCTGCACACTGCAACACCTGACCCATCTATCTGTTTAGGCTTCTCCCTTACACAATCTAAGAGGTTTAAAAGTCTGAAGGTGGTGGGAATGTCTTCATATTATCACTATGCACGTCATGTCCTATTTGTACATATATTAACTTGAACAGCAGTACAGAAAGGGGCTTAGTCCACATTAGGCTGTTTCAGAATGGCCTTTTGACCTGATCTAAAAGCATGATGCATCAGAGGTGCATAATGCAGTATATAATATCACATAGTAACTCAGAAATCATATAATATCATGTAGTAACTCAGAAATCTTCCCTAGGTGGGTGCCACTGCATCAGCTTCACCCTGGGAGAGGAAACATCATGAAAATGTTTCTCATGAAAACAACTCTGCACAGGCAAGCAAGAACTGCATCTCAGTACACAGCTGCTAGAACATACTGAGGGCACCCATCTCCTGTATATGAGCTGCTGACATCTACCCAAGCCTGTTGTCTCACTGCTCTTTCAGCTGCACAGGAACAGAAACAGCCAGTGGGTGACTTTCACCTCTGGATGCCTGGTAATGTTACTGCACTTCCGCCTGAAGGTGCCTGGGTCTCTCCAAAAAAGATGGAGACTTCAATCAGATACTAATTCTTAAATGACTGAAGTGAAAAGGGACTTCGCATCTAAAAATCCACAGGAATTCACACCATGTCTGAATGTTACTTCTGGCACAACATCCTCGATGAAGTTCAGGGTGCAAGGAAGTCCTGGCTGACACAGACTAATTTCTGGTTTTGCCTGTAACCTCAAGAAAGTAATTTCAATTCTTTCTGTCCATTTTCTCCCACTGGTGTAAACACAACTCAAGGAGCCCTGGTCAGCAACAGTCAGAGAACAGCACTGCACTCGGAGCACAGAACTACTTCTAAAGCTGAATGGAAAGTAGTGAGAGAGCCCGAGGGAGAAGACCCTATGCTGGGAACATATGACCTAGCACCTTCATATAGGCTCTTCCTTAGCCCTATCTTCCCTCAAACAGAAGCTTTTGGAAGGCTTGTCAGTAAGATCAAATTAAATTTTGCTTGGAGCAGTAACCATTGCCATCCTGAAACTGGTTCCATCCCATTAATTTCTATGGAGTTGATTCCAAAGCCAAATGAATGGAATTCCTGAGTTAGTTGTACAAGTTGCTTATTTCTGCAGATAGTAAACCACATGCATATGCTGATACAAGATTTCTGATAACATACTCAGCTTCAGACTAACCAAGTTTGGTCTGGATGTATGATTCAATATTATCTAAAGCCCAGTGTTGTTAGCAATGGAACAAATGTGACTGTCAGAGAAAAAAAAAACACCACAGGAACAATAGCAGCAAAACTGCAATTCCTAAATGGTTCTGGGCTGAGATCCAATCTCCATCTGTATTTGTAAAGCTGCTATATGCCTTCCTGGGTATGCAACAAACAAATGGCTAAACAAATATATACAGCATCTTGAGGAGATGGCTGCTGCAGCTACCACACAGTCTGCAAAATTGCTACAGGTTAGTATTTATTACTGGCAATGCATCAGCAATAGTGGCAAGCCTTTATGAGTTGCATTGAGAAAAACATGACTCTTTTCACCAAGTACAAGCACTGCTAATGTCCTTACACAAGCTCTTTCTTCTGTTCCTATGTTTCTGATAAAGAGGTAGCAGAGAGAGAGTGCAGGAGGAGCAAAGCTAACATTGTGTGGTATTGCTGTGCGCATTTGAAGTTTCAGTGCTTCCAGGTATCCCTTCCTGGAGCAACACCGATTGCTTTGGATGAAAAAAGGCAACAGACTTCCCAACCAGTGCTACATATGGGATTGTCCCCGTTTGAGGACGTGAGCTACCCAGGACTGGAGGACAGAAGTGATTCTTACTCCTTCTGAAGAGTAAGAATTAAAATACTGCACATTGATTGGAAGTTTAAAGAGAGATTCTGTTTACTACTGCACATGTGCAAAAGGCAATCAGGCGGAGTGAATATATCCACAAGCTAAGCCAATTCTATCAGATGAAAACCATCTAGAATCCTCCACCTCTTCCACCCTCAGCAGGCCTGATAGCAGGCCAGAACTGCCCACCCCACCTTAGGCCTACAGCTGAGAAGTCCCTGCCGGCTGGAAGCCATCTCCAACACAAACCATGAGACAAGAAGGGACGCACACTCTTCCTGCAGAGAAGTGGTGGAAAGAGGAGAGGCGGGGAGGGAACTGACATCAGCCAGGCACTGGCTTAGAAGCTGTGATACTGGACAGCAGAATAGAATAGCGACATTACAACATCCTGGCACAACCAGGTCCAGCCCCTGGGACAGGTCTTGGTGTCTGTAGTTTTCTCAAGGGAACATGGAACCCCCTCAAACTACCGCAGGGATGAAAGGAAAGAAAGCATCTAGCGTCCAGTTCAAAGTGTGTGTATGTGCTCTCCATACATACAAGGTAAAGGGAACTCCTTCTCAATAAATGTCCAATTAAAGCTATTCCACAGCCTACAGTTTCTTCAAGAAACACTTTACAGCTAAGCTATAGAGGCCTGTCAGAATAAGAGCAAGTGGGTTGACTTCCCCTGCTTTCTTCTCATATGGCATCACCTGAAAAACAAATAAAAAGGATTTCTCAGCCTTGGAGAGCAAATCCAGATGTACTGATTCTGCCACAACTCACATCTCCAAGCCTGTTAAGGTCTAACTTGTTAAGGAGGCACCTCTCACCAAAAAAAAGGAGGAGAGGTTCTGTGGTGCTACAAATGTCCCCCTCAGTTCAGATGAACTCAGATGGAAACAACATCACAGTCAACATGTTTTGGGATATTCAGTGCAGACTTGGCAAAACGATTTTGATCTGATCTCATCTGTGCTTAAAAGAAATGGATACACTGGACGGGTAGCGACAACCTGAAACACTGCTGCACAGAATAACAGAGAAAGGACAGAAAGGAGATTTAAAAAAGAGTAATGAACTAAACTGCATCATATTAGAACTCAAATTCTTTCTAATTAAAAAGATTTATTTGTTTCAGGATTTTTGCTAGATGAAAGCATCCCTCTCTTTTCCTCCAGGGTTCTGCAATGCTCTGGAAGGTCACAGAGCAGTACAATGACCAGCTCTCATCTTGCCCACACTAGTCTAAGGAAATTTCTAATGGAAGCTGGAAACTCTGTGAACAGTGATGTGTCTCTCATCTCCTATAGTATTTATGCTTTTACTATGAAAACATCTTCCCTCTGAAAGTGCTTTTTATCTTTGCCATCAGAAGAAGTGAGAAATGATGAAGGGAAAGCCTGCTCAGCCACCACCTTTAAGTGATTTGGATTTTTTCTATTCTGTGTAGAAGATCAGCAGGAAGTTTTGCATTTTAAAGAGCTTTCTGATGCTATTTCAGCAGTTTCTTTCATTATTAAGCTGCATTCAGCTACTTTTCCTCTTTTTTCTATTTTTCTAACTTCTCTCTCCAGATAAAAACTACCATAAAGAATCCAGACAGCAAAAGACAGGAAGGACAGGGAAGGAAGATGAGGAGGCAGGACTCTGGGGAGATCTTACTGCAGCTTTCCAGTGCCTAAAGGAGCTTACAGGAAAGATGGGGAGAGACCTTTTAGAAGGGCATGCAGAGATAGGACGGGGCAATGGTTTTAAAGTGGAAGAGGGTAGATGTAAGGAAAACGTTTTTCAGTGTGGGAGTGATGAGGGACTGGAACAGATTGACCACAGACACTGTGAGCACCCATCCCTGGAAGTGTGGAAGGTCAGGTTGGATGGAGCTTTGAGCAAGCTGGTCTAGTTGGAGGTGTCCCTGCTGATGGCAGGGGACTTGGAGCCAGGTGATTACTTTAAAGTCCCTTCCAACTCAAACCATTCTGTGATTCTATGATTCTTGTCTTTTTTTTCCCTGAGATTATATTTTTGTGCCCCTTTGTAACAAAGGCCATTACCTTTCTAAATGACTTGGACAATTTTTCTCTGCAACAAATCACATTTTATTGAGCTGACAGAGAAAACTACTGTCTGGAAATCGAGAGTTGCTCCTGAAGTACTACCTATGGCACTATGTGCCTGTGATCTGGGGGATGGATGTATTTTTCCACCTCGTAATGAACAGATTAGCTGCAGTGAATATTAAGGAGATTTCTAATACTGTTACCAATCAAATGCAGAATTTCTGGGTCTCACTTTACTTACTCCTTTCAGATTAAGTTCTTGATCCCACCACGACCTCTTTATTGTAGAATTCCAAGAAGGAAATGTGAGATGCTTGAGGTCACCAGGAAGGATGTGACCATGCACTGCCTTGGACTCTGCAGCCATAAAGGGGCTGTTGAGAGTTCACAGAATGACAGAAAGATAGAATGTCAGGGGCTGGTAGG
>VWYK01031753.1:59400-98259 GCA_013399775.1 Semnornis frantzii | reverse complement strand
CCAGGCACCAGCTTAAAGGTGTTTCAAGTGATCTCACACAGCACTGCCTGAACTCTGCTTGGTGTCAACAACAATTTCAAATGCCAATAGTCTGCAAGGAGATTTGCATATACAAATATGTGTGCATTGTGAGTCCCTTTTGTTGATAAAAATCCTGATTATAAAGTTCATAATCTACTGCAAATCAGACATTTCTCGGTAGTTATCAGATGCTAAAAATTAATTTCTCTTCCAGAAAATAACTAAAGTACAAAAGAAAATGAGGATTAAAATCGATTTAAATTTGTTTTTCTCTTTACTGATTGGAATCAGTAATTTAAATAATTTTGAATAATTTCTGCTCTTTTACACCGTAGGATAGTAGATGCCATGTGGTAGGAGAGAGCTGAAATGTATTCTGAAAGATACTCCACTTCTGGCTCCTGACAAATCTATTAAGAAACAAACCCACATAGTTGAGGTTTGGGGAGTTACTTTTTAGGGGACTTCCCACAGTAGCTGTAGCATGGGAGGCTAAGCCCTTTCCCAGCTTAATACACTTGGGAGCAGGAAAAAACCTTAATCTCCAAAACCAAAGACTTCTTCAGGTACTAAGCAAAGGAGCGAAAGCTGTTAAAGCTACTGGAAGTTTCTGTCAAGTGCCTGCTTTCTTGGGGCAGAGCTACTGAGGAAGGCAGCTCCTTGCCTGACTTGTTTATTTTTCTGAGCACTGCTTCAGTCTCTCGCAAACATTAGTCCTCAAGACAAATTTGTTTCTGTGGTAACTCCATGCAGGCCAGAGGAGTTTTCAGAGTTAGGTGTAGGTATATCATACATAACATGCCCAAAGAGCTTCACTGAGTATTGCCTCAGTATTTTTCTAAAAGCTTTGCCTGGTGACTTGACAGATTATTTCTCACCTCAAGAGGCTGTACTTGAAATATTGTGTCCCTTCAGGGAGTAATTATAAATAGCAAAGACTTGAATGAGCACCTTCTTAATCTTCCATCTTTGACTTAATATTTTCTCTTCTTATCAAGTTCCAGCCACTTGCTTTGAAATCTGACCAATGGCTTTATGTGATTAATACATCAAACAGGTAAATTAGAGCCATTTTCACTCTGAGTAGAAATTTGAACAGATTGAAAAAATGAGCAGACATCTCTATTTTCAAACTGTTGTGCTCCAGGTATCATATGAGAAGATTTATGTGTTCTTCCCCATTGTCATTCTTCTACCATAGGCCTGAATATTCAGTAATGTGAATTTTTCTCAACTATGCCCTGACTGCCATTTTTCAAGAGAGCAGCTTTTGCTTTATTTCATGACTGTAAAATTGCTGATGAAGTCCTAAGACCTATTTCTTCCATAGTGTGTGTGAAATGAGTTGACAGGTCTTGGATTTCATCACCAGGACTTTGCTTACTTTCATTGCTGAGATGGCCAACAAAACCAAGCAAAAAGCCAAGGTCTGAACCTGGTTTAAGGATTCCAACATCCTTGTGCTCTCCCCTACTACGGCACTAAAACTGTTCAAGCTTCAAGTTACGTATCTGAGGTGCAATAGTTTTATTTCTGGGTGGAAGCAGGTTGGCAGAGCAATAGGAAAGGCGTTTGTCATTCCCCAGTGCATGCTGTGCAATTATGGGCATTAATACCATGTGCACTTTTCAGAACCACATTGAATTGTTTGTTCTGTCCCTGAGAAGATGGCTTCCTTTTAGTTCCACAGCACACTGAAATTAAAGTCTGCCGAGAATATAAATGAGGTCTTGTTTCAACTTTATGACTTTCCTGCAGGCACTAGTAGACCAGAAGAGGTAAGAAGTGCTCTCCTTTTTGAAACTTAGCAAATACAACGGAAAATATGGATAAATTCTGTTAAAAGCGAAGCACCTTTGAGATTTGGTCTAGATGATACAGTTGTTTGTGTCTTGGGTTTCCCTACAAATCCAAGCCAGAGTCTGCAGGTGCCACCTGAGCTCTCATGAGGCAAACTGTACCTCATCTTTTCCTTTACTCAGCCACTGGCCTTTAGATGTTTGAGTTTGGTCTCTTAGATTTTAAAGCTGCTGCTCACATATTGTACCCATCCGAGTGTCTTAGAGCCTCCTGCACTGTGTGTCAGAGTGCACTGAGCCACTTAGAGGAAAGCAGTTTATGTTTTCTGGTTAATCCACTCTTTCAGCTAGCAGCCACATCTATTTGCATCTTCTTCCACAGCATGGTGATCGCTTTGTAGCTTCTTAGGAGGCTATTTCACTGGCTTTTGTATTTACTGACAGAGCATGGCTCTTGGAGACACAAACTAGGGTTTGGACTAGATGACCTTTAAAAGCCTCTTCCAACCCAAAGCATCCTAGGCTTCTGTGGTTCTGTGAACCTGTGTGGTGAAAGTGGTGTAAGGATCTGTGGAAGAAGGAAGCATGGCAGGATTTCCCTCATTTCCCAGTGGGTGGTTCCAACTGTGCCATGGTTCTTCCTGTAGGACAAAGCTTTCATTCGTGGTCGATTAATTTGATGTTTCACTGCTTTGTGGTCTTATTGGTTATATTTTTAAGATGTCAGTGTGTAGGGGATTTGAAGGGGATTGTTTTTAAGGCATATGAGAGAGATGGAATGAGTGAGTTACTATGAGCACACTCTGTCTGGGCTTTTGCCGTTTTGGGTGCTGCTCTTCTATTGCACTATAAAAGTTCACAGTTGTCCTTCAGGACATACCTGTACAGCCTTTGTTGCCTTTGCTTCCTCCACGTTGGATGCTGGATAGGGAAAGCATGTGGCGGTAGGCATTGTGCAGAGGGTTGATCAATGTATTACTTTGTTTGAGCTAAGGCTGATCAATCAGACTGTTTATTGGTGGATACTCAGTGCATCTGATGAATACTCATGTCATAGTTCAGCTAAAGTAGATAGCAGGGAGTAGGAAATAGCAAGATCATGATACTAGATGGATATTTAGGTTGTCAGATTGTCACTGCTAGTGCTGAGAACATGACTGAAATATTGGCTAGAACTCCTGAGAAAAGTGCCATGAAATTTGCCCAGGCCTAACAGCTGAGCTCTTATTTCATGGGAATGGATGCTTACACCAAAACAATGAACCTCAGAAAGCTGTTAGGTTACTTTTTTAGTGTTGTTTTTTTTTTTTTTTTTCTGATACAGGTCAATAATTGTGATTAGTAAACATCTCAGTGGGTTTCCTTTTCAAAAGCAGAAAGCAGCAGCAGCACAGATCACGAGATCTCTTTTTAAGGACTTGCATATAAGCCAGTTTGAAGTTGGTTTTCCAGCTGCTTCCATGTGTATTTTTTTTTTCTAATACCAGTTAAATATAATACTGTATAGACATGCATTAAAAGTTTCAGGGGAAATTTAAATTGAAGGTGTGTTTGTGTCACATTAAAAACTTTATGAATCATAGACTCAAACTCTAGTGTCTAACATGGAAACAGGCATCCTGCTTAGTTCTGGTGGCAGTGGCAGAACTCTATTGGTACAAGAAGTGCTCAGGAGCAAGTGAGCACAGCACAGAGGTTTAGTCTTCCTCTCCTTGTCTTGGTTTTACTACTTAAAGATATTTGCATGAGAATAAAATCTGGTTCTTTGGCAGTCATCTGCTCCTGCTGTTCATTCTTCGCTTGAGGTTATTGTCTCAGTTTGTGACAACATAATTGGTTTCTGTGGAGAGGATTATGATATTGATGAGACTTATATATGACTTCAGGTGAGGTGCAATCAAAGCAACAGTTCAGAGTAGAAGGTACTGTCTGTTTTCATGCAGTTTAATTGAGGATGTTATTTATTACTGAATTGTATCACGGAAAGCTGGAGTGTGGACACAGTTATGCCAATACAGGCACAACAAATAAGCAGCACTGACCTTAGGTTTCCTGAGCTGATGTAAACTGAACCAGGCTAGCCAAACATAAACGCTGTTCACACAAGGGTTCCTCACTGTTTGTCATAATTTAGTGTTCTCTAGTGTAGACAAGCTGAAAGAGTAGAGCAGGAAAATGCTTTCTTAATAGTTCTTTCTCTGTGTGTTAAACATTTATTTGAATGCTTAGCTGCTCTTGGACAACGTGAGACTTCTGGAGAGCAATTACAGCCAGAAAAGTTTATTTTACAATGTTTTTTTTTCCCCACTGATTCCACATGTGCTATTTTATATCATACCCTATCCCACTTTTTAACACCATCTCAGCAATGTTTACCTAGCTTTTGGAAATCATTCTGAGATCTTCTTGGCACCTGTGTGTCTTCACTCTTCACCCAGACCTCCTCTTAGAGCTCATTAGTCAGTTGTGTTGCTGTTGTAAGCAGCAGTCTGAACCAGACTGTCCCGTAGCAGGACTGGCTGTGGAGTGAGCTTAGGTGTGGGTTAACCCGGCTGACCTGCTGCAGCCCAGAGAGGCTCATACAAATACCAACAGTGCTAGTACACCTTGCAGATGAGAGGAGGAGGAGGAAGATGACCTATGTCATGATTTAATTTGCTGTGAATGACATTTCGCCCTGGTGTGACTAGTGGATTGTCCTTGGGGGATGTCACAAGTTATTTTTTTCGCCTGTCTGGATTATGGAGCCAAAAGACTGGAGGGAGAAAAAGGCGTGAGCCAGCTTATGCAGAGCCTCTAGTGGAATCATCACAGGCTAGTGGAGACTTGGTCTGCCCATGGGCAGGTGTGGGACCAGGCATCTTCCTTCCGGGTGTCGTCTGTTCTCCTGCCTCTGCTGGAGGCCAACTCCATAATCAAACCACAAACACTGCTGTAAATCGTGTCAGTTATCCTTGCTTCGCCGTTTAAAGCTCTCCTTTGTAGGCCTGTCATGAGACATGCATTTCCCCCCCCACCAGAAAACAGTGGATTCTGATATTACCTTGTGATTTTGAAAGCCAAGGCCTTAGGCACATGCCTTTCGTGCCTCAGCTTTCATCTCTCCTGCTCCCAGTTGTGTAGGAACACAATGGGGGAAGAGCAAAAAACCTGAGGAGACAGGCTGAGCGTACCCCATCACATCCCGGAGAGCCTCATCTGCTGCTGCAAGTGAACACTTCACCCCTGGCGTCGTGGATGAGCAGGAGTGGGAGAATACCATCACATAGCTGTAATTTGAGTTTGAATTGGCAAGAGGACAGAAGTACAAACAAGAAATAGATATTTAAGGTATTCAGAATAAGGAAGGTGCATAATAACATGATTCACTTGACTTTATCAGCAGCAGCCTCTAAATGTGTGTTTGAAGTTTGGCTGTATTTTGTTACCTAAACATGAGCAGCCAGCCTTAGTGTAGCTTGTGGTGTCACATGGGTGATGAGCGGGCATAAGGCAGCCTTTCTGCTTCCTCATGTGTCAGTTCCTGCCTGTTGCTGCCTCTTTTCTCCTGGCCTACCTGAAGTGTTTGTGCAGCCATGTGGTAATTCAGACCCGGGAACTGAGCTGAAACTAGTTTGGCAAAAATACTGATGCGAGGACCATTTAGATGTGCATTGTTATGGCTTCTTGGTTGCTCAGCACATGCAAATATTTAATCTCATGTTTAATTCTGTTTCGTGGGTGTAGGATTTTGCCTCTGGCTCCTAACAGCTTGAATGGAATCGGGATTTCCCCTAAAAGCAGGCCCATAAATCCAATGGGAAATTTAATCTCAGCACTCAGATCTGGGCCTGTGCGTCTTGATTCTCAGCTTTAAGCTCTTGAAGGTGAAGGCAGCATCCGTGTTTAGGTGCTGGCCCTGCTGTGACCTTTAGGTCCAGAACAGGTCCCCAACTGACCCGTGTGGAACATTTCATACTGCAGGGAATATATTGTATTGTAAAACCCCAGCAGTGGGTCAGTAGGGATAGAAACGGTTCTTCAGGAGCACGCGAAAAAGGGGGTTCATACACCAGGAGCGACGTGAGGCCAGAGCTGAGCAGTTTCACGAGCCTTGTATCCCACCTCATCCCAGGGCCAGGACATCGATGGAAATTCCGAAGTTTGCTCGTTGTCTTCCTCCTGCCGAGGGATAGTTTCCCTCCTCTCTCCCCGATGCTGGCGGCGGGCGGCGAGCCGGCAGGTAGCGCGGCAGAGGGAGGGTGTATGTCGGGGTGTGTATCTGTCTGTCTGTCTGTGCGCCTATCCTTTGTCTCCAGCAGCCCGTGCAGCGCCGTGCACCCTGCGGGCGGGCGGGCGCGCATCCCAGCGCCGCGCATCCCTCCCTCCTTCCCAGCCCACACCCAGGCAGGCCGAGCATNAGAGCCTTTCCCCTATCACCCCCCTCACCCACCCCCAGGGCAGAGCTGCGGCGGGGCGGCCGGTGCTGCCCGGACCGAGCGGCCCCGCTGTCCCCGCAGGCCGGCTTTGTNGCCTCTGTGGGGGGGGGAAGGGGGGAGGTGTACCCTGTCGTTTCCAGAATTAATATTTTTTTTCTTACAAGGTTCCTCAGATATCTGAGGGGGTTGCAGGACTTGAGGGGGGAGTCAGATGCTGAGCCTGGCTACCATGCCTTAGTTTGGTTTACGGCCAAAATCTCCTTTCCATTCCCAGGGACGAGGGATGTAGAATAAAGAGAAGGATGTGTACTGAGATGAAAAAAGAACTTTTATTAATACTTCCAGGATTTATTTTCTGAAGCGTTCGGGGGGGTTGTTGTTTCTTTTTTTCTGTGGGGGAAGGAGAATAAACTTTTTAAATTTATGAAGTAATCTGTGAAAAATAATCCAGAACATATGTTCTAGATTGTGTGTTTAACTCTCTCAGAACTAAGCAATTAAAAATGCACCAGGAATGGAATTAAACATGTGTGTGCAATTTAAACATAAACTTGGTCACTTTGTTCAGAACTCAAGGTGTCTTGCCCTTCAAAATACCCTAATGGTTTGCTTTTAGAGACAGGTTTCTGTGTAGGCTGGGTATTGAGTCTATCCTCCAAACCCCATCTAATTTCTAATAACTGCAGTATGTTTTGGTTCGTAATTGCATCAAGAAAGCAGGACTGGAAGAGAGTCTGGACTGGTGATGGTGGAGTGCCTTGGTTGCTCTGCAGACATGGCAGATGTGATTGGGGAAACCATAAGGGACATAGATGTGTTGCACTGACCTGTTGTAGTGTTGGTCCAAGAACTTAAGTTGGTTCTTAGCTGAGCAACTTTATCAAGCTTTTATTTAATTCTGTGGCTGTGCAAGTGTGCAGGCCTATGTCACTGCTCGATTTGCTGCTCTGCTCCTACCCCTGGTAGTTAGAATCTCCCAGCTCTCCTCCTTTGGTTAAACCTTGTCCCATGCCAGGCCTTTCCTGTCTGTGTCTCGGTGAGATCATTGTAGGCTTTTCTAAAAGAAGTGGTTCTTGGGAGACCAGATTGGTCTCAGCTGGGAAATCACTGCTGGAGGTGCTAGTTCTTGCTGGATGGATTTGGAAAGTTTGTTGGTTATGTTCTGAGACTCTCCAGCTCTTTTAAAACCTGAAGCTTGATAGTGTTTTTATATCGTTACGGTTTAAAAACAATATTAACATGAGAAAGTGGGTGTCTTTCTTGTGAGATATTTTACAAGATGTAGTCTGATCCTAAATCACTATGTTGTGACCTACAGAGACCTATGGAGTGATTTTCTTCTTGTTCAGAACCATTCCAGTGATGAAACGGCTCACATGGATCCAGCTGTATTTTCATATGGGCCTGCATTAACATGTGTAGTGACTGGGTTTTTCTACACAGGATCTATCAAATCAGTGTCATGATACCGTGATAGTCCCTGGTATGTAACAGATGAAAGACTTCTGCTCCACAGGTGTGGTTGAACAACACAACTTCCTTCTTGGGTAGGAGTTTCAATTTTTTTCCCCTCAAACTTTCTTTTGGCTTTCATTCCTCTTTCCTGAGTCTAAACTAAGAAGGCAAAAGGACTGCCAGGGTTCCCAGTAGAGGAGCAGGGAGGATTTTCTGCACTGGTAGTAGCTGCAGTCCAGCTCTGGAGGCTTGGAAATGCATGGGTGCTGCTGGCCTTGGGAAGGGCAGCATCCTGCTCCAGCTTACCAGCCTTGCTGGATCACTCAGGGTAGGAAGAAATTTGATTTCTAACTGCGACACTTCACTTAGAGTGTGTAAACAGACTGAGAAGAATGCTCCTGGAAGGGGCTGGGGGCATTTGTCCTGAAGCAGTGATAAGAAAAAAAGATGCAGTTGCCCCAAGGCTGTACAACAAACTAGCATCTTTCTGATCGCTCTTGCTTTGCATTTAGCTTATCTATAAAAGCATATTTTTGCCAATATATCTTATTCCATTCTCCAGGCCTCACTCCTACCTCTTCATCACCGGAGCAGAGTAAATGGGGGCACTTGCATTGGCACTGCCATACCAGTTTATCGTACCCTAAACAAAATAACTATGTTAGCAGAAGAGATACTGGAGTGTCATTAATCCTAGATGAACCTGTGAGGTATAAATTTCTCTATTTACTTGTGGGAAGTGGATCTGTTTACTCAGTAATGGAGTTCTGTGTGGTCACCTGGCAGTGGTCACTACATTGTTTTTTTCAGGAAAGGACAAGAAAGTTTGTGGGTACGAATTGGAGGAGATGGTGGTAGTGCACGTGTGGAGAGGATTAATCTTGCTTGGAGGTGGCTGAGCTTGAAATTGTTCCGGTGCCTTCCCTTTCCCTGTGGTGCTGCTTGGTTAATGGGGGACCTTGGATTTGTTTTGCAGGACCACCCCATCCCATCAGAAGCATATACATCACCCATAAGGTGGGTGATGTAAGTCCTGTAAACCATCACTGCTAGAGCAAAACAGCTCTCTTGGAGTTCACACACAGATTTTTTTGGGCAGATATGTAGACTTTTGAGTAGATAGGCTTTAGTCAGATGTGTTAGATCTGTGATGTTGACTTGTGCTCATCAGTTAATGCACCTTTTAAGGATGTTTTTGGCATCGGTGTGATTTTATTTTTGTTTCTTTTTTTTCAGTCTTAAACTAGTTCCTTCCTTGTCTGCACTGAATTCTGTCCCCACACCATCCTGTTCGTTCTTCCTTTGATACAGGTTTCTGTTACTGCTGAAGAGATGCAAGGGTTTGATGCTGAATAACTGCTGACTTGGTCGTGCTTATCTCAGAGCAGGACCAAGTGCGAAGCAGGCTGTCAGCCTGCCAGGGAGTCTGACGCCAGTCCCTGTATTTCAGGGTTAATGCAGAGTTAATGATAGGGTCTGTTTCAGAGACCTCTGGTAAAATGACTTTAGTGGATCTCAGTCCAGTGCATTGGTATGTGTGGTGCTGGTCTACATCGCTGCTGGAATTGTCAGTTTGACTGATGTTGTTAGCAGGAAGACCAAAACTACATGCCTAGGAGGCTAGAAGAGGACAGTGCAGCTCACTGGCTCTGAGCGGCAAGCAGGGAGCCTTGTTCTCCAGAACTCCCACCCTACCTGAATTGAAAACATGCTTCTGTCCACCTCTGATGCTTTGGGAAGAGGCAAGGAAATAACCAACCCAGAAGTCTTTCTTTGGCACCTCATGGGCTTCTCCAGTGCCCAGTATCAGACCATGGCCCAGCACATTTAGGGTGGTGGTTTAGCTGATAACAGTCAGGAATTGTAGGTTAACATGTGTGACTTTTTTACCTCCGTAGTCTTTATCCGTTGTTACAAAGAAACAACTGGTGATTAATTTTCTCTGTTCTAATTTTGTTAATTGCATGGGTGTGCAGTGCCATATAAAGGTCACAGGGCAAGTCTGGTACGAGGGAAGTCCTGGGTCCTCATCTTTCTTTTGGTTCTGATACGGTTGCGCGGACTTGGTCAGACTGCAGCAAGTCAGATTAATTGAAACCTGCCCAGGTGTTACAGAAAGAAATTGCCCCTGTCCTGCAGATGGCAGGGCTGTATTTATGTGGCACAGCAGCCTGAAGCAGTGTATCTAAAATGTCTTGGAGAGATTTACACAGTTGCTAGAGAAGCTGTTCAGGTGGTACTTGGTTAGGGAGTGACATGCTTTGGGGTCTCACTGCTCTGACCACATGATGAGCCCTTCAGAAGGGCACAGTGCATGTCCCTTGGTTTTTCTGAGATGCTGAGTCTGAATAATGGTCACTGGTCACTGAAGCTGAGTGGTGGACTAAGACCCATGTCAGGTAAAGACTACTGTCAGAATACCTTATTTCTAGGCTGTAGGCTTTATCAACCTTGTTTTTAGGACCAGGGCCTCCTTCCTCCTGGACTCAGTGTTAGGCTCAACTTACCATCCTCTGCCAGAGCTTAGTGACAATTCCAGCAGAGCCTGGTTGGTGTTGGGACAGCCCTTGGGGAACATCAGCACCTACTTAATGATGCATTTAACAGCTTATAGCTTCTGAAGAGTTGTCTCCAAAGCTTGATGCTCTTGGTTTTCGTTTACCTGAGATCTTTTGAGTTATTCTTTGCAACTGTGAAGGTTAGAAATCTGTTGCTGTAAACATCAGTGTTTCTGTCTCAGTAACAATTGTGATCAGGGTGGTGGTGATGCGTGGCTTTTCGGTGACTGCTGAGCAGGGAAATGACACGCGACAGAAGTACGTTAACGTCCCAGTAAGCCAGTAGTGAAAATGCTTGTCCATAGCCGAGATCAGCTGATGTTCTGAGCAGTGACTCCTCCAGGTAGCATTAGAGTTGGAAGTGTCCTACCTGGACTTGCTCCCAGATCTATACAGCCCTGCTGGGAGATTCAAATTGCTGATGACCACCCCACCCAGTCCACCTGGAACGGTATTGAATTCGGTGAGGTTCAGCACTTCTGAAAAGCTGTTAGCAAATATGTCCCCTTTCCTGTCTGAGGAGCAGGTATCCTTCACTACTGTGGTGTGGGAGGGTGGTCCCAAATGAACGATTCGTAAATGGCTTTGTAGTTCATAGTGGTTTACATTTGATGGCTCAGGTTTACTCCCAGTACCCAGGTGCTGTAGAGACCATGTGGTGTCTGCTTCAGCGGAAGAATAAACGCTCATAAAAGAAAAAAACCCAAAACATCAGGATGTCCTGTTAACACGGCTTCTTCTAGAGGGCAGCACAAGTCTACCAGCTTCCTAGGTTTTGGTGTAATGGAGGCGGATATTCAGTGTATTAATATGTTTCAGTATTTGCTTGCACAGCCTTTGTTAGGAGTTTGGGACAGTGGTTGTTGTCCCTTCAGAATCCTCCTACCTTTGTTCTGAAGACTTTTGCTGCGGCCAGAGAAGTATAGGCGCAGTTTCTGTGCTGGAGACCACGGGGGATTGCTTATGAAGGTAGTTCAGGAAGGTTCTACTGTAACTGCCTGGGTTTTATTGTAAGATTTAAGGAAAATATCTATTTGAGTTTTCTAGAAAATTTTTTTTTTTGGCAGTTCTCAGAGGTAACTGCTGAGATGACTTCAGTCAGCAGGCGTGGGCTTTGCTTGAGGATTTCAGTTCATCTCCTTGGGAGAGGAGACGATAGGATCTGCTACATAGATAGGAAACTCTGTTGATCCAGAACCTAGTTTAAGGCTTAATGCATTGTGAAGTCCTGAGCTTGAGGCCATGGAGCTGCTGTTTGCTGGCCATTTTGGAAAACTCAGGTTAAGGAATCCTGCTACCCCTTGCTCATTGATTGCAAGTCTGCTCTGCAGAGTTGTGTGGGGGAGGGAGGCTAATGGCAGTACAGAGCTGGGGACAGGAGCTGGGAAGGAAATCTTTAGATAAGTTTGCTACCAGGGCTGGGACATTGTAAAACTGCAGTCTGAGCTGGAACTCCTGCAGCATCTCTTCACTAACATCGACCTGGAATTTATCTGGCTGACTGCCACGTGCTAAATAAACCCCAAGTCATGTTGGAGGCTCCTTCTACCCCCTTGAATCCCAGCCCCTTTCTAGAATAGCAACCCACAAGCCAGATTTTCTTCTGTGGAGTTTAAGCGACCACTTTGGAGCCCCTTGAAACTAGATACTAGTGGGAATTCCTGCAAGGCCTCTCCAGCCTTGCTGGCTGTGACATCCTGGAGTGAAAATGTGGCTTGGATCAAGAGTTGGTGGGTTGGTAAATTAGTACAAACCCAGCTAGTACAGTTGCTTGGATTTCCTAACAAGCGGTGAAGTGGGCTGGGTAGATAAGAAATGCTACATACAGGGAGATCAGATCTGAAACTCTGCTGCGTGGTGGTGATTTGTGAAGAAGTTCAAATTGTGTGGTGTAGTTTGGCTTCAGAGTTGTTTTTGTACCTTCATCTTCCTGCCTTTTTTTTCCTCTAGAATTCTCAGATTCTGTGTTCAGGCCGTGCCTTTTCGCTGCTTGTGTCTTTGTAGTGTCCTGGTGCTTGTGATACTGTCCTCAGAATTAGGACTTGGCTCACGTTACTGTGGCAGAGTCAGGAGTTGTCTTTCAGCTGGAAAAGTACCGAGTTTGATTATTTTCCTTGAAAGAGGTTGCGTTTTAAAGAGTCTGCTAATGGTGTAAGAAGGCAAACAGCAGTTAGGACAAGACTTAATTGTGTTCAAACCTAGTGGGAAGGAGTCAGATGCTCACCCAGAACCTTCCATGTGCTGTTGGCTGAGGGGAACTGCCCAGGTGGCTGTAGGTGTTTTGGTTTGACTTGTTCCCACTGATGTCTAGCCTTGGGTTTGTGTCTCGCCTCTCGTGCTAATGGAAGGAGACTGATAGAGAGAAAGGAGGAGTGATTCATGCCAAGGAAGGAAATTATCTCTTATCTAAGTTGTCTCTGTCTCAGCCCGGGCAGAGCTGACTTTATCCTTGAGAGGCTGCAAAGTTGGTCTAAAAAGTAAATATTTATTCTGTGGAGTGTCTGAAATTGATCTGTAATCCTGGTTTTGGATGGGCAAGGAAGCTATACTTGCCTGCGTTCTCATGGCAGAGTGCGATTCCACCTGCAAGCAGAATAAAAACTTCTTCCGAGGAGTGTAATTAAGAACTTGCTGATATCTGTGAAACCTTATCGACTGAGCAGGCCCACTTCAGTTATGATAGTAGGTTTTGTAGGAAAGCAAGTGAAGGGGTCTAGCCCCTGGCTTCTCTATTTTCCCAGCACTGAAGTTCTTGGAATACAGACTGTTAACATACCAGCGCTACTCTTCATCTTGGAGAAAGTCACTGAAACTTTGCTAAGTCAGCTGGGAGATCAAATACTTGGCAGTGTAACTTTTCTTCAGTGTTGTATAGTAGAACACTTGGGGGAGCTTTTGTAGTACCAAGTGGAATGTTTCCATACCTGCTTCTTGAAAAACTGAGGTGGAAATTCAGCATGGGTTTCATAAAACCAACCTTCCCCTGCCTTGGTGGTTGCCCACAGTTCAGCAGGAAGAGAAAGCGAAACTGCCTGGGCTGGTGGGATGTGCAGAAAGGGGGAAAATTGTATAAATGTTAAACCAGATGAACTTTGCTGTCCTATTACTATAATCTTTCTGGAGAAAGCTCTCACTGGTAAGAGTGAGCCAAGCCAATTCTTGTCTAATTAGCCCCATACAATTAGACGGTATTTAGCCATGTTTGGCTTGAGATGTAAGTTCTTGTGTAGAACAGGGAGTTTGATGAGAACATGAAATTTGGATACCCAGAGTGACTATGTTGCAGTTAACCTAATCATTTAAAACCTTTTCATGCTCCTTTAGCTTCTCTTTTAAAAGGTCATTGAAATCTAGACCTGGGATGCCCTTTTTAGCCTTTGCACAGCATCAGTTAGTTTCTGTGTTTGAGTACTTGCTAGTATTGGATATGAGAGGAGCTGCTTGGAAAGGCTTTGTTGAAATTGTGGTTTATTTCCTACTTTATTGCTTGACAATAGTTCATACTCTCCTGTTTTTTAGGAAGGTTGCTGTGGCTTGAACCATTGCTGCCAAGTGTTTCTCTGCTGTATCTTAACCTCAAAATTACTTTCGCTGCTTCCAGCAGAGGAGAGTAGAGCTGGCTTAACCCAAGCACAATCCTAAGAGCTCCCTAACCCAGAGATCAGCAGTGGCACAAATCTTCTTGACTTAAGCCTAGCACACCACTTGGGCTTTGGTCCTGCATTGAACTGTACATAAACCCATTCTCCCTGCTCTCCTCTTGAAATGGGCTTTCTGTAGGTTTGGGATCTCATTGATACCTTGGTTTCTTTGTCTTTTTACAGTGCCTTTTTTTTTTTTTTTTTTTGACCAGGTAAGGGATTCCTTTAACTACCAGTGGTCGTTTGCATCTGCTGAGCATTCATTACCTGTCTGCTTATAATGCTGCTACACCTGCCAGTTTTACATTGAACACATTACAGCTGCTGTCTGAGGAGGCTGTGTAGTTTGATAGGGTGTGGGATTAACCTGGTGTGTCTGGCTCTTTCAGAACAGGGCAGTGGGGCGGCCCAAAGGGAAGCTGGGCACTGCTTCTGCGGTAAAGCTTGCAGCTAATCGGACAACTGCTGGAGCCCGCCGGAGGAGGACGCGATGCCGCAAGTGCGAGGCCTGCCTGCGGACAGAGTGCGGCGAGTGTCACTTCTGCAAAGACATGAAGAAGTTTGGGGGACCTGGCAGGATGAAACAGTCCTGCATCATGAGGCAGTGTATTGCTGTAAGTGTACCTCTGCTGCAGCTTGTGGGAAATTTCTTTCCTGTTTTCCCCTCTCTCTGTTTCCTGGTGACAAGGGTGGGGAACTGAGAATTCTGCATGAGTAGTCTCAAGTGCATCAGACAAAGCAGTGTAATCCCTGCCCTCTCAGTTCAGAACTCTTCTTTCCTCCACTTCTCATCTTCCCCAAACCTTAAACTGGAATGCTACTGAAACCTAACAGTACATTTGGCATTCTCAGTAATATAGAAGTGGAGATTATCAATATACTGGAAATTAGCACTCAGATGAACTGAGCTTTTGGAATTTGGGGAAGAGGAAGAGTGGGATGTTCTGACTCAAAGTGAGAAGAGACCTGTTTTGTTTGGATCTTGAAATTCCTGATAAAAGCTACCTTATAATAATCTTTATAATTTTAATTGCTTGAACAAATTAGAGAAAATGTTGAAATCCTCCAAATTTTGGGCATTGGCGGCCCCAACCTCAAGCTACTTGAGATGTGAATTTCAATTTGTTTGCATATAGCAGAGGGTCTAATCCAGATGAGCCTAAGAGCCGTCAAGTCAGGATCTTGTTTTCCTCAGGGACTGAAAATGGTTTTCTGAGGATGAGCATAAGAACAGGACAAGCAGGCAGTCAAAGACTGTTTCCTAGGCTCCTGTGATATGTTGCTTAGAAGCTTCTTGAGTCATAAGTGATAGCTTTGTATTTAACAAATATTGACAGGTTAATCCATTAAGTTGTCCAAGCATTTTTTGTATCCGCTGCTTTCATGCTGACTGTTGTGGAGCTTCTCCTCAGGTATCATGTTTGCAGTGCCCCCATTCAGGAATAGAAATCAGCTTCAGTTTTTATCTTAATTCTTTGCAAGGTCTTGTTTATGCTGTCGTTAAGGGTTTGGGCTTTTGTTGGTTTTCTTAAGGAATGTTGTTTATTCCTAACTGAAACATCATCCCATCTCTACTCATTTCTCTCTTAACTCTTGTTACAGTTGCTTTCACTTAGGTTGTTTTGGTGGTTTTGTGTTTTTCCCCTTTAATTCTGATGGGGAAACTGAAGTGGAGGCATTAAATGACTTGTTCTGACACTGATGAAAAACTGATAAGCACTTAAGGTTTCCAGTAGTTGCTCCTGGAAACTCACTCCATGTTTTGTTCTAAGCCATGCACTGTTCTTGACATAGAGGATTGGATTCAACTCTACTGGGTCTTTCAGTAAAGTACATAGAATATCTACCTTTCCACAGAGTGATTTTGCAGCTCAAGTATCTTTTCTTTGAACACTTGATTTCCTGGAGTGTGACATGAATTGAACAGCATGGATGAAGAATTTATTATTCTCTAGGGGGAAGAAATAGTGAAATTGTGCTGCCTTTTTAGTGGAAGGATTAAATTAGGGCTGCGGTGTGCTTTCTTGTCCTGACTGATGAAGGAAGTGTTCATACTAAGCTGTTTGACTCTTGATAGCACAGTGTGTCTTCTGGAGATGAACTGGATTCTCTTCGGGCTGATCGTAGTCATCTTCTTATTCTCCCTCTTCTGATGAAGAAGTGTTTTTCCTCTTGATACTTACAGCTTTATATCCAGAAGCTGTGGGTAGAGCACAGGACTTGGTAGCTGAGATATTTCATTTCCTTGTCCCATCCTTCCATGCATTCAAGGCAATATCTCAGCCCTTCGTAGGTTCTTGTTAATGTAAATAGGGAGAATGTTACAGACTTCCTTAGAACAACAAAAACATGGAAAATGAGCAAGTTGAACTGTTGCAACTTTTAAGGGTGCTTGACATTTCTATTAGCAATCCTATTGCCTTTACGCTTGTTCATTATGTTTTCTAACAACTGCAGTAGTGTAATATATTGTAGCACCTATCCATCAGCTTCCAGGAAAAAAAAAAAGTCCTCTAAACACCAAAGCAAGGCTCTGTGCAAGTAATGATCCCTACAGTTCCGGGATTGTGCTTTCCTCTAGTTAATAACACTGACAATATTAACTAGACACAGGCTTTCATTAAACTGAGAAGCCTTAAGAGAACCAGTACTGCTGATCAGAGAACAGGAAACTCCCCTGCCTCACTAGCTCAATCGAGAAAGAAAACAGGAGTGCCTGGGACACTCGATGCTTCATTGAGGTCTGAAGGGAGTGTGGGACTCTGCTGGGAGGGCAAGTAGTTACTGGCTTCAGTTCCAGCCCACCAGTGGGACAGAGCTTGTTGGAGGACACAGAAGATTCCCCAGGCACATTTGCTTCCAGCAAGAAAAATAATTTTGCTCCTGGAGTGTTTTTTCTTTTGTGGGGATATAAATATTTGTCGTGTAGGAGATGAGACACAAGTGGACAGAACTTCTACAACCCCGAACATCATCTCTTTTTTTTTTTTTTTTTTTTTTTTTCCTTCTTTACCTGCTGGTGGAATGAGACCCTGGATATTCCTCTTTTGTGCTTGGAGGATGGATGGGAATTAGATAGCATTTGCAAAAGGCTTTTAAAATGGAACGTGGATAAGTACTGTCATGACAAAGCAGGGAAGTGTTGCTGTAGCTGCTGAATCAGATGTTGGTGAGGGGCAACACACTATGCTGTAATGACTTAACTCCAGATAGGTTTTTCTCATCTGGAACCTGCCACAGGATGCAGTGTTACTGCATGGATTTGGTTTGGTGTGCAAGTATGCATTTAAGGATTTTATTCACTCCAAATCTGAGAGATCCTTGCCATGGGAAAAACACATCTCTGCCTCTGGTTGCTTAATAGTTAAGGTCTTGCAACCTAATCAATTGTATTTCACCTTACAGCCAGCTTCTTAGGAGGATCTTCCTTTCCCTTCTTGTAATGGAATGTTACTACCTCAACCCAGAAGTTTGTTACTCACTAGCACAAAGGTGGCTTTTTAATTAGACTGGCATTCAGTACTTTGACATAGGTGACAGACATGTGAGGTGCTGCAGTTCTCTCTCTGCCTCAGCAAAAGATGAAAAATCCTGCACTACTCACTTGTGATAGTTGCAGTAGAAGAATTCTCCTTTTAAGTGTTTGTGCAGTGATTTTGCAATGCTTAGGTTGGGAGCAGGGCCCTAGGATAATGGACTGTCAGTCAGGAAAAAAGTCTGTTCTTGGTTCTGTTGTGGGCTTGCTGTGAGACCTGTATTGGGTCTCATAACATCTGTTTGCCCTGCTCGTAAAATAGGAGAGCTGCCAAATTGCTAGTCAGATTGTGAGCCTTAATGGATGTGAGTAGCGATGTTCTAGGTTGCTGCCTTCCTCTGCCATTGGACACCAATGAAGTGGCTTGCATGCCAACGGTTATGTCAGCTCTCAGACTCAGGAGACCCACGAGAAAAGCACTTTCCTCCATCTCTGGGATGCCACATGAATCTGCATTGCTCCAGGGAAGGCACTTTGATTCCATGACACAGGTCCTGCGATGCTTGGTCTGGGGACCCAGCCCTGATGGTTACCAGTTTTTCTTGACTTTGTTGCTCTGATGGGCTGGAGCCTTCAGCAGTTTGCACAATTAATCCTGATTTATCTCCTCTTTTGAATGAGGATACTCTGAATGCACACTGAGTTCTGCTATTCCATGTGTCTTCCATGTCCTGACCGAGACTTGTTTCTGATGTGTGTGTAAACAGCCGGTGTTGCCTCATACTGCTGTGTGTCTGGTGTGTGGAGAAGCTGGGAAAGAGGACACCGTGGAAGAGGAGGAGAGCAAGTTTAATCTCATGCTAATGGAATGCTCCATTTGTAATGAAATCATACACCCAGGATGCCTTAAGGTGAGTACAAGGATATGATATGCATTGGAAACAACAACTGGATTAGTTATCGCCTTAATGTCAAAGTAGTGCAGAGAAATTCGAGAGCTTTCACATTTTCATCTTTGGAAACCTAAGTGAGTGAAGAGTTGGTGTGAGAGGCAGAGTGACAGCTGTGGCACGTGCAGACCTGACTGGCAGAGGAGGGAGGCTCCTCTGTTGGAAGCAGAGACTCTTTCAGCAGCCTCTGAAATTTGGGTGTGCATATATCTTCTGGGTTTTTTGTTTTGTTTTTCTTTCTTTCTTGGCTTCTTATTTAAGGAAGTGAGGAGTTTCAGTTGCACCAGGAGGCTAAAGAGGACAGGGAAATCTGCCTGTACCTTTGGAGGAACTAGTCACAATCTCAGTATCAGTGGCCCCTTCCTGTGTCCTTCAGAGTACAAACTAGTAGTTTGCTGATTCTGTTGGTCCAAACACAGATATGCCAGGCTTTAAAAGATGGTAAGAACAAATGTTGCAATAGGAAGACGGACTCTACAGAGCAAACTGAGTGATTTTTTGGGGGGCTGCAGGAGCCACTCAGCCTTGGCTGCCTCAAGTCCTGCAAGCAGCTACGTCCTTTGCTGGTAACGAAAGTGTCATTTTCGGGCACATCTTTGGGTATTAGCATTTAGAAGGCTTCTTTCTCCAGAGCTAGTTTGTTTCAAGCCAATCAGCCATTTCCTGTTGATGATTTGTTTATGGTTAAAATGATTTGCCCAAGCAAATGTACTCTGACATGCCATGCCCCAGAAAGCAGCTTTTGGCCCTTCTGGGATCTCTGGAAGGAGAGGTATGCTCCTTATGCAGGCCTGGGGTGATGCTCTCCTGGCCTTTTATTTTTGTGCTGTACGCAGTACTGCAGTGAGCTCTGTGTCATTTATTAGAGCAGAAAGCAAGGAGCTGGCAAACCAGAACTGTGGCTGTCTCCCTGATTCATGAAACTGGTGCTCACAGCTCCTGCCACAGATGGCTCTGAAAGGGAGCTTTGCTTGCTTGACTCAGCTTAAAACAGGGCTTCGGGGGCTGGTGAAGCAAGGGGATGAGCTGCTCGTTTTTCAGATGTACCTCAGTTTTGCCTTGTAGCTGCTGCTTTGCTGTTCCTGTCCTTCCTGAAAGTGCCCTGTGCTCCCCCATCTCTTGCTTTCCAGTGTCAGTGACACTTTGCAGCTCAGTCCAAAGGACACTATTGGTGTCTAATGACAGTTTGAGTATGATTTCCTCTCCCCATACCACATTTGGGACTGGTTGCACAGGATGTGGGTCAGATCTGTGAAATCAAGCGAGTGCTTTTTGTTCTTTTATGCATGTGTGGTGTTTTGAATGCTGTTTTGGTAACGAGGAGCAGTGTTGTTTTGGGTGTTTCTGGAAATTAAGCAGTGGGAGATGTACAGTGTGCCTTGTGTGTCTCGTGTTTGAATTCCTCAATGCTTCTGTTGAGCTGAAATGGTGGGGAAACTGGTACTGTTTATTGACTGAGACAAAAGGGCACTGGTAGGATTTCAGAATCGTCTTAGAAGGCGAGATGAGGCACAGTGGAACAGCAAAGGAAAATGGAGCCTCTTCCTTGGATCCCTCCTTGCTTTTTATTCCCAGATTCCACGATTTTCTGCAAGACAAAACTCTTGTTGCTGTGTTTACTTGTTGCTTAAGCCCTTGATGTGGGCTTAAGCCCAGAGGATGGAGCCCATAAATAGTCCTTGTTGGAAGCATCTTTGAATGTAGACACAGCCCCAGGGCAGCTGCTTGGCTGTCCAGCAAGAGAAAGTCCCTTCCTGTCTTCCTGGGTGAACAGGCAACAGTGCATGTGAACTGCCAGTCATCTCCAGTTAAATGTGTGGTATTTTTGGGAGAGACTGGAATAAACTGGATCAGTGAAGAGAAGACTTATTCCCGCATGGAGTGAATTTCCTCCAGGACACATCTCCAAAGTTGTAGAGTCGTTTGGCACATGGAGTGGCTAATTTGTACTTGAGGGCAGGTTGTTCATGGTTTGAAGTCTATCCTCTTGCAGTTTTCTTATTTGGCTGTGTTCGTGGTGGGTTTTCTCTATGAAAAAACTGCATCAGGAGATGACATCTTTGAGAAGATTAAGGGTAGCTCAAATGTTGACACACTTGGAACTTTGAGGGGTTTCTGTGGGTACCTCATGCTGGGGGAGCTGTGGATACCAGAGCATATTAGGTGCTTGTGTTGGAACTTTGCTTAGGACAGCCAAGGGTGTTCCATACACTGAGAAGTGTCATGGGAGATTTCTGACACAGTTCTTTCACTTAGAATGCAATACCAACATAAATGCTCCTTGTGCTGGAGTTTCTTCCAAGAAGGATCTTGATGAGTGTTCTGCAAGTGTAGCATTGCTTCCAGAGGGAGCTAGTGAGTTTGGGAGGGATGTTATATTGCCTTTTGTTGTTACAGAGTGTTGCGCCAGTAGTGGTTAATTTTTCTTGCTATGCCACAAGTTGCCGGTGGTGTTGGTTGGCATGTGTGGGTGTAGTGTCCGATGCTGCTGCTTTAAGGACAAGAGGTTTATTTTCCCCAGGAGAAGCCTGCTCATTCTCATTGTAGGTGGATGTAGTGATAATGATGGAAAAGGTGTATGTTTAAGGGATTTGTCAGAAGAGCAGGAGTACAATTCCCTTTGCCAGCACAGCTGCGCTGCTGCTTGTGGCTCCAGCTCTGGTGTGTCTTGCTGCCTGTGTCATTTCAGCCTTGCCACTGCCAGAATTTGTGGCTGTCACTTGGCAATGTCAGATCAGCATCCTGGGAGTTCAATATTCCTCAGCAAGAAGACTTCACAGTAGTGTGGTTTGCAATTTAGACTTTCTGAATTGCTGACCTTGTGCTGCAGGTTGGTGTCTGAAGTTGTAGCTTGGCCACCCACCCAGTGGTTGTAACCAACACTCAGAACTGGCTCCTACCCAACCCAGAAGGCTTGGGATGATTTGGTGGCAGGTTTGTGTGTGTCTAATTAGTTTGGTTACAGTTCCTCACATCTGTTCTGTTCCTTACACTTCATAGAAGGGACAGAGCTGTGATGCTTTCCCTTCACTAGCATTCGTTCTATATTCAGTGCGGGAAATAACTTGTTCCAAAGTTGGGCGTGGGCCAGGAATTGTTCCCCTGAGGCAGAAATGTATACAACAGCTCCTGGAGTATCTTACACCTACCATGGGAAAGAAAGTTCAAAGGCATACAGTTGTGATAAACCCAGTATTTAAATTCTGCCCACTTCATTTACTCATTTATTAACTCCAGAAGACTTGCTGAGAGAGACTGACATGTCATCACTCTGACTAGATGGTGAAACTAGACTGGCTGCTGTCTGGCTGGAGAACGTGAGGAAGCAGCTCCCTTAAACCCAAGGGCTTGCTCCAGCACAGCTGGTGCCTTTCCACTGAGCTGAGAGGAGAGGAGGAAACACTTCAGAAACATGAAAACTCTGCAGATCTCTGCCCCTGCCTGTTTCAGCAGCAGTCTCCTGCTACTGAGCTGCTGATGCCAGTGCCCAGCTATTTGTCTTGACAGCAGCATGTTTTTGTTGTCTACAAAAGTAACGAATTAGTCTTTTTTTAATTCCCCCCCACAAGGGTTTTTTTCTGTGTATGTAACAGCCCTTAGACATGAATGTGCCATCAGAGAGAGTGTGTGTGTGCATGGAGGGTGTTCTTAGTGTAGTTCTACTGTTCATCCTCAGTTCCATTCAAACAAGTGTCTTTTCAGAAACACCTGTCTCCTGTTTGGAAAGTCCTGTGAGCTCCCGTATGGGGATTCAGAAACCAGCAGCTTCTCAGCTGCACAGGGTAGGGCTGTGCTGCTGCTGCAGTATAACAACACTGAGTGTGCAGCTCCTCTTTGGAACAGCACAATGTCACAGTCTGAGAGGCAGTGAAGGAGTAGTAAGCATTTCTTTGGGCTAGCTGGGTGACTGTGGGTGTGAGAAAGCTTAAAAATGCCTTCGTGTGTCCAGGCTCCTGAATGAAAGTGCCTGTTCTCAGCTGACTTGGCAGCCACCATTTTCATTGGCACATGGGCTTGAGGACTGGAGGCATGGGACTGCTAGTTCTGATCCATAAAGAAAAATATTCTAAGGAACACTTGATTATAGTGCAGGGTGCTTGGCTTCTAAAAATGCCAAACAGTATTAATGTACAGGGAAAATCCCATCCTGTTAAAAGATTGGACTGTGATGTGCTCTGGAGGAGGATGGGACTGGGCTTTGCAGATTAAGTGGTGTGGGAGGATGTTTGGACATGGTGTGATCACAGTTGTGGGCTTGGGATGTTTTGGTTTGGGTGGTCAGGGTGGGTTTTGCTGGTTTGTTTTTTTGCAAGAGCAGAATGTGCCCTGCGTTAATTGGAATGGTGGCTGACCTTCACAAAAAGCCCAGGCCCTGAACCCTTTGTCAGATACCAGTTTGGCCAGCATGCTTTCCTCCTCTGGTGACATCAGGAGCTGGGGAGTCGTGCAGGTCCAAGGGCTTGCTCAGCAGCACCAGCAGGATGGTGTAGCACCTGCTATGCTCTGGCTCTCTGTTTTGCAGCACTTGGGAGGGCAGCAGTCGCTCAGAGATAAGGGGACTGTGTAAAATGCCCCCTGAATGATCAACCTGGAGCCTTCTGCAGCTTTTTGTAGCATGTTGTGAACTGAGCTGTGCCTCTTTCTCACCAGGTGAAGGAATCAGATGGTGTGGTGAACGATGAGCTGCCGAACTGCTGGGAGTGTCCAAAGTGCAACCATGCAGGGAAAACTGGAAAAGTGAGTTTACTGGGAATAAGTGGTACTGGAACAACATACAAAAATCTCTGCCATTCCCGCTGGCTTGTGGATAGAATTTAGCCCAATAACTGCTTTTGATTTTTGTGCTTAATTCAGTTGAGTTGAAGGAAATAAGCTGATGGCTTCCTGTTCTTTAATAACTATTGTATTCTTGCTCCTTGTGCCAACACTTCACTCAGAGCCTGGGGAATATTTAGGTTAGTTTTGTGCACTGATGCATGTTAATTTCTAAAATGAAAATACTCCTTTAATAAAATCCAGAAGCAATTTTGCATAACCCGAAGTGTCTGCTGGAGCTGATGAAACATTCTTGTTTTGCAAACTGAGCCAGACACTTGCAAGTCCATAGTTAGAAAAATAGCTTTATGAAGGTTGAAACTGCTTTATTCTAACTCCTCACTAATCATTTTGCCTGCTGCAAAGTGGTTATTAACCCACCAGTGCTGGATGTAACTTAGACAAAGAGCCGAGAAAGGGGTTGGATATAAAGTTTGTTTGTGTTTTGTGTCTCTTTGGCGTACAAGCAAAAGCGCGGACCAGGATTCAAATACGCATCCAATCTCCCGGGCTCGCTGCTGAAGGAACAGAAAATGAACAGAGATAACAAGGAAGTAACAGATGCTGCAAAAAGGAAAGGGGATTGTGAGGAAACTCCCAGGAGGAAATCAGAGGAACATTCCAAAAAGACTCAAGTTGACTCAATACTGAGGAGAAAATCAGACGAAGTGCATCTGTGGAGGAAAAGGAAATTCGAGAAACCCCCAGAACCCACCATGAGAAAGCGGGTATGGCAGACCTCTTGTGTGCTTACACAGATGTGCATGGGCTGGCTAGGGCTGGTGTCTCTTGCCTTCTGGCTTGTAGCTCATCTTGAAGTCCCAGAAATTGAGATGTTTTACCTTCCTTTCTGCAAACTGCTAGTCTGACAGGACAGTAGTTTGAGCAGTGGCACTTGGGTTGATGTTCAGAGGCTGAAAACACTGTGGCTGTTGTTCTGTTCGAAATACTGGAAAACCCTCTTTAACTGAATAGTCTTTTACAAGATGTTTGTAGTGACAAGGTGAGAATGAATTTTTCATGGACAGTTTTTCCTCTCTCCACCTGGTGGCGCACGGCAGCTGGATTTGAGGCTGTTCAGGGACCTACAACACTCAAAACCCATTGAAGTGACCTTTAGAAGTGACGCTTTCTGACATTTTCTGTAGCCTGCAGAGAGGAGGAGCTGCTCACAACAGCGACATAGACAGCTTTTCCCTGAATCTAGCAGTCAGAACTTCGGGACCAGGCGGGGATACTCTGAATTGTCATGTGGATTGCAAAATATGGTGCTTGGGGTGTACAGAAATGCTGGTTTTCAGAGGTAGAAATGAGGACTCGGATTTAATGTGTCTCATGAGGACTGAAGGCTTTAAAACCAGATACAGGACTGGTTTTGTATTGCATGTGTAGATGGTGAGGAGTGGCAGGCAGCCTGCCCTGCAAGGCTTGACAATGAGAACACTAAAGTATGGTAAGCGTAGGGACTGGGGTCGCTTTGGTGGAGTGAGAGAGCAGAATTCCCCGTACCAGTTTATGCCTATCTGCTTTCTGGCCATACTTTCCTTTCCCATCCCTCTGGACTCGCTGCAGTGTTGACGGATGGCTTGAACTGCTATATATAAGCCCCACAGTGTGTGAAGAAGGCACTGTGCATCACCACCAAACCTTCATCAGACAGCACAACAAGTATCCTGTTTTGGGGTTTTTACTTTTCTTTCTTCCAACAGCTAAAACTTGGAAAAGAAGACAAACTCTTCAGGAAGAAGGTACTTTGCCTTTTTAATAGATGTGTTCTCAGTCCTTTTAACCCCTTCTCCTCATTGAGCCGAACGGTGAGCCAGTTTCTCTATCAGTCATGTCCTTGTGTCACTGCAGGCGTTTTTATTATCCCATTTTCATCCTGAAATTACAGAATCTCTCTCATGGAAGCTTGACGTTCCAGGATAGTTCAGCAGCAATGTCTGGTTTGGTATTTTCTGGTGTCCCATATTAAAATACAGCAGCAAGCTGTTTTGATGACCCAAGGAACAAAATTCTACTTCTCTACCAATATTTTGCTCTTCCTGTGTGGCTGAATCTTGGACTTTGCCACACAGCCCCTCAGTGATCTATACCACAGCATGTCCGTGGAGTCCCCGCTGACACCCCTGGGAGCTAGGGTTGACCTGGCGCACAAGTGCCAATTCCCTCTCACAATCTGGCATGATAACAGAAGTCTGACACCTTTAAGCACTCCATATGAAGGGTGCTGCAAGCTGCGGGTAGTCTGATGTAATTTTTTTATTCTAACCTGTCATTAACTTACTGTGACCTCTCACTTTGTAATATGTTAATTTAAAGACAGGGTGATCAGCTTTTTCTGCTGTGCACCACAGTCTGAAGCATGGGAACACATCCACTGACTTGATCCAGTTTAGTTTGTTGTGCAAGCACAAACCTTGCAATGTAACAAGTGTGTTCACAGCAGTTCACTTTTGCTTGCCAGTCCAGGTCTCTTCTTGTTAGAAATATTTCAATTTAGCATTTGGTGTCTTCTCTCTTGCTTGTAGCGATCAGATGAAACTTGAAGCCTTCCCTGGTCTTAGTTTCTAAGTCTCTCACACTTCTGTCTGGTGTGCATCAAAGAGAAGTTTGATGAATAAGAGCAAGTGAAGTACAGCTTGCTACTGGGATCAGTGACTGGGGCAGGGAAGAAGGTGCCAGCTAACTCCTGGCAACCTGCATTGCGTTAGAGACAGTGTCAGCATGAGGTCTTGTCAGGATAGCAGCATGTCAAGCCTGTCAGTTACTGCTCCGTATGCACCAGAGGTGAGCGAAGCTTGAGAAGACAAGCGAGTTTGGTAGATGTAAAGGAGAAACTAAAGCTAAAGAGATGAGGCTGTGAGTGTTCAGCAGTAAGGGCCAAGGCACCACAGCCACAGTGCAAATTGGGGATTGTGACCAGGAGGCCTCAGACTTTGGCCTTTTGGCCACTGGGCATGAATGCATGTCAGCAGTGCTCCCGGTGGGTGCTTTACCTCGTCAAGAGTGGCCCAAGCCTGGTTTCTTCTGGCCTGCTGGGAAAAAGCTGTCAATGGTGTGCTGCTCGTCTCCTGAATAGAAGCTGTCCACTGTCTAATGAGTAAGGCCCTGAAATCCGCAGGATTCTGCATGGTGACTAAATGCATTTGTCATTCTCTTGGAGTCCAGAGAGCCGGTAGCCGGACTCCTCATCCATGATGGCACTTGAACTTGATACCTTTGGCCGATGAATGTACCCTTGTGCTGGGATGGGTGGGGCTCAGTGCTGGCAGGCAGCCCGGCCCCCCCGGGCAGGGCTGCCTGTGTGGAGCATCAGCATGTGAAGTATTGCTGAGCGTGTTCTTGCTGCAACAGTCAGCTCTTGTCTCTTCCTTTTCAGCGGCGATCGTGGAAGGCTCCGGATGACCGAACTGCCATGATCAAACCCCTGCGGCGCCTGAAGCAGGAGCCAGAGGATGACCTGCCAGAAGCACCCCCCAGGTCCAAGGATAGTGACCAGTCACGGTCCAGCTCGCCCACTGCAGGTCCCAGCACGGAGGGTGCTGAGCCCAGGGACAAAAAGAAGTTCAAGATGAGGAGGAAAAGGCGGCTTCCCAATAAAGAACTGAGCAAGGAGCTCAGCAAAGAGCTTAACCAGGAGATCCAAAAAACCGAGAACAGCCTTGCCAATGAGAATCACCAACCCATCAAGTCTGAACCTGAGAGCGAGAACGAGGAACCCAAGCGAGCTCTGAACAACAGTGAGAGACTCCATAGGTTCAGCAAAGGGTTGAACGGGACTCCCCGGGAGCTGAGACACCAGCTCATCCCCAGCCTGCGAAGCACCCCGCGGGGAATCGCGCGGCCGCCGCCCTCTCTGTCTCCTCCCAAATGCATTCAGATGGAGCGGCACGTCATCCGGCCACCTCCCATCAGCCCCCCTCCGGACTCGCTCCCCCTGGATGACGGGGCAGCCCACGTGATGCAGAGGGAAGTCTGGATGGCTGTCTTTAGCTACCTCAGTCATAGGGACTTGTGCATCTGTATGAGAGTTTGCAAGACCTGGAACAGATGGTAAGGAGGGCGGGAGGCTGAGCCGGGTCTAATGTGTAGTGGGATGGACTTGGAAGGGAAGTGACAGCCCTCTAGAAGAGGTTGTCAGTGAAGCTTTTGTTGAGCCCATGGAGAGGGTGTGCCCTGCAGTGTCTGGAAAAGTAGCATCTTCTGCTTTCTCAAGAACAGCAGTTCCCAGCATTTCTGATGGGAATTGTGTGTTTGTGGATCCTTGGTGTCAGCCTGCCGGGGCTGTAGCACCCAGAGCAGCCTGTTCTTTAGTTAGACACCACAATGTTCTTGCCTGCTGGAACAGCCAGTCTAGGTCATGCTCAGTCTTGGTGTCATTCTGCCCCAGGACTTCCTGACTGCTAATGCAGTTGTTTGTTCAGCTCAGCTATTAAATA
The DNA here is from genome assembly GCA_013399775.1 of Semnornis frantzii. Classification (NCBI taxonomy): domain Eukaryota; kingdom Metazoa; phylum Chordata; class Aves; order Piciformes; family Ramphastidae; genus Semnornis; species Semnornis frantzii. Next base: position 70,685 of record VWYK01031753.1, on the reverse strand, counting down.
TCTGTTTGAGATACAGTGAAGATCTGCCCTGGGTGCGCGCATTGTTCCCTGCAGAGGGGACATGGAGAGCCATCGTCTTGGCTCTGTTCTGTGCCAGCAGAGCCGATGGAGGGATCCTTCATGAACTGTGTTTGCTCGCAGCATGTCCCTTCGGTGCCTGGAGTGTCATAGTGTGAGCACTGACGTGGTCGGTAGCTGTATGGCAGCAGGAGGCATTAGTGGGCAGGCTTAACCTGTTCCACTGAACTCACTGTGAAGTCTCCCGTTGGCTGTCACCTCAGATCCAACGGTGATGTGCACACAGATGGGCCAAGGGTAGCTGAGCTTCCGTTCTAGCGAAGTAGTAACAAACTGTGTGAACGGTAGGGAGGTTGAGAATTCGGTGCAAGAAGATGTGTGGGCAGCGCCTCCTTTGTTGGCTTCTTGGTGTCGCTGAAAGCTGGTAAATGCCTTTTCCATTCAAGTGCAGTATTAATGCGGGGGGGAGGGATATGTAGAACCTTGTGTTAGGGCTTCTTACTTCCCTTAGAGAACCATAAAGAACATAAAAACATATAAGACGTGCTGATAGGAGCAACACAGACACACCAAACGGGGGAGGAGGAGATGTTTTACAAAATTCACTGGTTTAAAGTAAGGAGAGCACAAGGGAAATCAGGGCAACAGTGCTTAAAACAAGCTTTTATAGTCAGAAGGTAAGCGGGAGGGTGTGGCTTGTCTTCAGGCTAGAAAGTGGATTTTAGCAAGTGCTGTGATGACTTCCAATGGGATCTGAAATTGTTGATACTTGGAATTCTGTGGAAATAACCTCATGCTTTATTGCAGTGTGTGTTTGGAAAAACTCCAAACCTAGGTGCCATGGTGTGGTGCTGGGCCTCTCTGAGCATCGCTCAGACTCATTTTTGCTATTTCAGTTCAATGCTGTAGTTTTTCCTGCTGTTTAATGACACCTTTTAAAGTCTTGCAGAAATCAAAACCAGTGTCAAATTAAGTGCTCTTGCCTTTTCTTTTTTTCTTTTTGGGTAGGTGCTGTGACAAAAGATTATGGACCAAAATAGATTTAAACCATTGTAAATCCATCACTCCACTTATGCTTAGTGGCATTATTAGGAGACAGCCTGTAACCCTTGATCTTAGCTGGACAAATATATCTAAAAAGCAGCTGAGTTGGCTTATCAACAGACTGCCAGGTAAGTGATGCCTTTTGACCACTGAATTTAGCAAACCAGTTTGTACCCAAACTGCAGTCCTTGAGGAATGTCTTGGAGGACATGGGTGTCCTTGGAGAGGTGTTAGATTTATAGGAATGAAGCATTAGCAGGCTAAAATGGACCCAAAATGAGTTACTTTCTGTGTGCTTCACATGCTGGGTAGAATGATCTGAGCAGGTCTTTGTCAACAGGTTGTTGCTGTGGAAAGTGCCTGTGTGACTTGATTCCTGGGGTGGGCATGGGGGGAATCTGTGGTCACCTGCAGTGAGTTGCAGGTCGTGGGAGCAATGGAGAAGAGCTGGGCAGGAGATGCTGCTTGCTCTGGAGTGGTTCGTCAGCATGGCACTGGGCTTCACCCAGTCCATGTGTGGTAGCAGAGATCACCATGGATGGCCCTCTGGGTAGTCCCTGTGCTCCAATTTCTTCTCTTATCTGCAGGTCTTCGAGACCTGCTCTTATCAGGGTGCTCATGGATAGCAGTGTCGGCACTTTGTAGTTCCAGTTGTCCGTTACTCCGAACTCTGGACGTGCAGTGGGCAGAAGGACTGAAAGACGCACAAATGAGAGACCTCTTGTCACCACCCACAGATAACAGACCAGGTAACAGGCGGCAGGAGCATGTGAGACCTGTCCCAGCCATCGTGTCACGTGTTCTGCTGCTAGTCCCCCTTGAAAGAAGCAGGCAGGAACCCCCACAGCCAGCACTGGTGGAGTTCTGGGCTTCCCTGATGTGCCAGGTGTTCGAAGTAGACTTGCAAAACCTCCTAGCTGGAAGACACTGAGTAGTGAGTGATGTTCTCTGCCTGCTGAGCAGTCATCTGAGGTGCTATGCTGGTTTGCTGTCTGACTTTGTTCTCTTCAGGCTGCAGCAGGTGTACCTGCTGGAAGCACATTCTTCCAGTTCAGGGATGGAGCAGTTCTATGGGTCACGCCATACTTGCCTAGATTTCAGCTCCATTGAAATTTTGAGCAAATCAGATCTGCTTTCTGGCATGCACTGCACAGCCTACTGCTTATTCCCAGCTTGTAATTCTGCCAGGCTCCTGCAGTTACCTTCATCCCTTTTTGTTTTGAAGTCAGAAGGTGGCTTTTGTGTCTGCTCCAAAAATAGACAAATGTTCATGCTGATGTCCCCTCTGAAGCTCCAGACAGACAAAAGGCAGCTGAAGTTGATGTAGGGCAGCAGTGTTGTGTGTCACAGTGCATTTCATACAGAGCTGCAGATATAGGCAGCACGGAGGGGAGGCTGTAGGAGTGACCTGCTGCCACCTCTGCTCTTGCAGGTCAGATAGACAACCGGAGCAAGCTACGGAACATTGTGGAGCTGCGCCTGGCTGGCCTGGATATCACTGATGCTTCTTTGCGGCTGATCATAAGGCACATGCCTCTGCTCTCCAAACTCAATCTCAGTTACTGTAACCACGTGACAGATCAGTCTATTAACCTGCTGACCGCTGTTGGAACCACCACGCGGGATTCGTTAACAGAAATTAATTTATCAGGTAAGCACCACGAGGGCAGGGGGGGACAGGGAGGATGGGAATTGCCCCTTGGTATTAGACTTGCGTGAAACACTCATCAGGGTGGGGGAGGTTTTCCCCAGATCTTTTCCTGCCCTTGGGGTAATATCTCTCTCTCTCTCTCACACACACACACACCCCCCGGACTTCATTTAAGCAGCTGGCTATGTAAATAACTCAGCAGCTGCCCAACTCCTCCCTCTCTGCAGCTTTGTGTTGCACCCTGCTCATCCTCCACAGGGGATTTTCCGAGGCCCTGCGCATCTGGCTGCTTTGCTTGAGCTCATCGCTTACATGAACAGAGGCACAGGGATCAGGGAATGGCAATGGGTACAGCTGGGCACACCACAGGGTGGGCAGAAAGGACCTGCCGCAGGCCTGGTGCTGGGTAACAAACCCAGACACACTAAATTTCTCCCCGTTTATTTGTTTTGGTTTTTTTTCCTCCCCATCAGACTGCAATAAGGTTACTGACCAGTGCCTGTCTTACTTCAAACGTTGTGGAAACATCTGCCAGATCGACCTGAGGTACTGCAAGCAAGTGACAAAGGAAGGCTGCGAGCAGTTCATCGCAGAGATGTCAGTAAGTGTTCAGTTTGGGCAAGTGGAAGAAAAACTTCTGCAAAAACTGAGTTAGTTAAGGGACACGTGTAAATACTGGGGTGGGGGGGGAAGGGACTGAGAACATGTAGGGATTTTATTTTCGGTTGGGAACTTGGAATATTGGAAAATACCGCGATTGGATTTTACAACTCTTGTCAAGGAGAGAACAACACGAAACTACCCACGTTAAGAATTTCAACTTGTGCCACTAATTCTGTCTACCTGGGATGTCCTGCACTGGCTCTTATGCAAATTCATAAGGCGACTGTTATTGCTGATAATTGTCCACACCCAGAAGACGCCCAATCTCCCAGAAATAACTGTTATTTAAAGTACCACAGCATGTGCTTGGTAGTGTAAATTTGATTTTTGCTTTTCATTTCTTAAAACAACAAAAAAGCAACAACAAAAGAAGTTGGTGTCATTGAAGTGGACCACGCACTGCATTTCTTTGGTCTTAAAACACGTTTTGTTTTGTTACATCTTACATTATGCAGAACTATTTTTGTACAAAAATTGTTTAAAAATTATTTATGCAATGTTTGAATGCATTACCAGTGTTTCGGTTTTGATTGCCAATTTTTATCTTTACTTATGGTAGGCGAGAACTTAACCTATACTTCGTAGACAGTATCTATCTACAAATGTGCCCAGGTCAGGAAAAGTAGGTTAATACTTTCAACTTAAAGCATGTTTTAATGGAAGTTTATATCCTGCTTTGTATACTTCAGAAGTGACATAAGCATGTTGTGGAAATAAGGTGTAAATTATAGTTGAAGTAAAACACTTTTATCTGTATAGAAAATCACCTTTTTCTCAAAGTTTTAAAAGAAAAAAAAAAGAAGAAAAAAACAATTCCAATTCCAGCTTTTGCACATAGGAGGGTTTCACTCTGTAGCATGAGCTCTTGTACTCAATATAAAATTAATTTATACAGTGAGTCCAGCCGTAGAATAAATGGTCAACCGTAGTCTCTCTTTCTTTGAAGTGTGAGTTGAGTTCTCATTTAAGGTTTATAACATGGTTATTTCCTGATTGTAAAACTCTGCATTCATAAGTGCCATTGTTGTACGGTGTTGTTTTCGTAGACCTTCCTGATGCAGTTTTACCTTTGTTGAATTTGTATAAACAATTGTACAAAAACAGATGCTGGCTCTGGGAGTTTCTGTCCCAGTGCAGAGTTCTTTGGGCTCTGCTCTCTGGGGAGTGACTGTGATGATCCCATGGGGTCACATCGAGGTTGGAGTGTGGAACAGGTCATGGCTTCCAGCCTTGGTGTAAGGCAGGAGTCACAGCAGCATCCCCTGTAGCTGTGCAGCACTTGGTCTTCGTTGGTTGCTCAAAGTTGGCATATTTCAATACATCTGGGGGAAATATACCTACATACATCTTCCTTCAGGTGAAGGAACAGTAAAATGTCAAGAAGAATGTTAAAGCACCAAGAGACCTCCCACAGCTGGTTAAGGGAAGAGACAGAGGCTGACAAAGCCCATTACCAATCTTTATTAATCTTGTGTGGAAATAACAGAGGGTATGTCATTAGCTTACCCGCCCAACAGAGGCTCCAGAATTTAAGTACCGTTAGAAAGTTACTTCTGAAAAGTAAAGCCAGGACAGGTTTGCTTCCTTCTGAAAAGTAACAAGCAGCGTTTCTAAGCTGCATATTTTACCTCAAGGAGCAGCTCCTTCACTTTTATTGAGTTGGCTTGAAAAAAAAAGAGAAAGAACAGGTCCAATAGTACAATAGAAGAAAGAGGTACCACAGCTGAGGCAAGACAGGGCCCTGGCTCTGTTACTTCTCTGCTGTGTGGCAAATGAGAAGGAGAAACCAGCTTCATTGCTCCATCCTGCAGAATGGATAAACCATCCAGGACAGACTAGGTCCTTCCTCACCTCTTGGGAACTTAAACAAACATGGCCACGGGCAGCCTGCCCCTAACACACAAGCTGTTCTTACCCTTTTTCCCCAAGTCACCTGTCACAGGTGCCCTGCCAGAACTGGAAATTCTTGCTCTGAGACAACCATTACCCCTAATGCTGGCACAAAGCCTAGTTAGAGACAAGGCCAAGGGCTGACAGCACCACAGGTCAGCTGCATCCACCAGGAACTGTGGTTAATAGTGACTCACCCTGGGCAAAAGGTCTGTGAACAGGAGGTTTTAGAGAAATCCCAAGTTTTCCTTCCCAGTTAAGGTTAGTAACGCTATTCATACATTCCACGTTAGCAGCAAGTAGTTTCTGACCCTGATTTGTATTCACAGTAACATCAGGTTGTCGGCACACGGCATACAATCATCAAGTGTAAAATCAAGAGTTACAATAGGCATGAGTGGCTTAAGGACCACAATCAGTATGGTTACTGTACCCCTGTTTTAAAAAAATAATCCTAACCTAAAAAACACTCAGTAATTGGTATTTGGACAGCACATGGCAGAGCCTTGCAAGGTAGCAGAGCTCTGTACAGTCACACAGACTAGCCAAGACAGTCCCTGTACAAGGACAGACATTGGGGACAAAGCAATCAGCCTAACACAGATGATTGCTTAAGGGCTTTGTGCAGGTCCAGTTAATGGCAGTGCTCCCTGCAGTCCTGGTTTATTCTATTAACGCTGGCACAGGAGCAGTGTCAGCACAGTTACATTCTAGAGTTAGGCAAGAGCTGAATATTCAACCGCTGTAGTTGCTGTTTCTACTGCACTAGACAAGGTAAGATGCTAATGAGGCGGTGCAGCAGTGTCTGAACACCTGCATGAGTACTGATCACAGGACCATGAGGTGATGTTCTTCAGAAGAGAGCAAGAACTGCTGTAAACAGTTTGAGGGGCTGTAAGTCAGGCAGCAGTCACTGTATACACAGGTGTCATGTTGTCCTGGCCACCTCTGGGATTTACTGTGTTGTAGAAAAATGTTCCATGAACTTCTATCTCCTGGTGTTTCAAATGCTGTTTATTGGGAGCTAAAAAAAGCTGATGTTGGCCCCTTTATCATCACTCCTGCCCCCAGGATCCCAGAAGGGCAGCAATAAAAGGTGGCTCTGGTTGCAGTTTAAGACTTGAAGACATGCACAGCCCGCACCACATACTGGCGGCAGATGGGGCACTCACTCATCCGCTTGCCGCACTTGGTGCAGGTGACCATGTGGCCGCACTCCAGCAGGACGCAGTCGATGACAGCATCCATGCAGATGCGACACAGGTTGTCATCATTGTCATTCATCTGCATCTTTTCACCTTCTGGAAAGCCAACGGAAGAGAGGTCACACACTCAGCCCCTGCAAAACCAGTTCAGTGCTAGCCCAGGCAGCAATTCAAACACCAGCTAACTCAGCATGGAGCAATGCTGCTCCCTTTTCACAAGGTCTCCTGGCCCACAGCTATGAATTAACCTATGGGCCTTGCCTTCAAAACAGCAAAGACAAGAACTAGGAAAAACTCTTAGTGAACATCCAGTATTTGGCTACCCTCTCAGAGACCATTTTCAATTCTGAATATAAAGACTGTGAAGTAACTGGATTAAAATTCAGAGCACATTGGTTTTCCATCTCCAAGCTTACTTTGTTCACCAGAACACTTGCCACAGAAGATTAAACACAGTAATACTAAAGCAGACTAAGAAGTGGAAGCCCTAAGTAGGCCATAAAGGTGGCAGAACTCTCATGTTTCATCACCAGTTGACACCGTCCCCTATCAATAATTGAATGTTCTGGCAGACTACATTAAACAAAAGCCCCCCAACCTGACACTTGGTTTCAGGCTGATTGGCAGTTCAAACTGAGGATCTCACTCAAGCCATGTTCTGACAGTCACTAACAGTCCCCCACTCTCATAATCCTCCTCCACCCCAGTTAGCCCATGATTTCACACCTGAGTATCCCAGTCCTTGCAGGCTATATACTGGAACCACCACCTAGCTGTGCAGTGGCCCAGGGCTATGGAGTTTTCCCGTGTCTCCAGTCCCCTGTTCTGGACACCCTGACTGCAGCATGCAGGCACCTTTCCATCTGGGTATGACATCAGGAAGTTGCTCCTCACGATTATGCTTTGTCTGTGGATGTACCACAGCCACACAAGTGACGGACTCCTGACTCTGGAGTGCAACAGTCTCTTTTCAAAAGTAAGTCGAGTGGCACAACTTCCTTTAAATAATCTTTTTTTAAATACTTTTTTTTCCCCCTTAACAATTCTGGCTACAGCTGCTCTGGTTTTCATTCCAGAATCCTAGTGCCCGAGTTGCAGCCACAGAACCACCTTACTGTGACAACATGGATTGAGACTGAAACACTTGAACTTAGACTTTTGCCTCTGTAGCTTTTAATTCTGTACCGCAGTAAAAGATTTGAACTGCTCTGGTCTATTAGCAGGTACTAAGCTGCTCTCTCGCTAATGCTTTGTGAAACCTAATAAAGGACGTGGAGGTGCCAAGTTTCATGTTCTCTGAGGAACTGGTTCTCAGTTGTGCCATTTTACCTTCACCGTGAAAGGTAAGAGCTCTGAGCCTTGGGAAAAAGCCTCAAAAAGCCAGCACAATCCTGGAAAGCTTCAGTTACTCACTAGAAGCACTTTGAACTGCTCTAGGCGCACCCTGAATTGTTAAAATTCACTTCCCAGTTGTTCCATCTGAGCACCCCAAGCTAAGGACCAACTCCTCCTGTTGGCAAGAACCCGCTACCAGAAACCAGAAAAGAAGTAGTCTTTAAAAAGTGGGAATAAAATAGAAACCTACGTGTCTTGTGGTTTTCCTCGCTCTCTCTGTACAGTCTGCTCACTTTTTCCACAAGTTCCCATTTTTCACAGCAGCCTGAGTAGTTGACAAAATTACAGGCGAGTATTTCCTTCAGCTGCCGAACGCTCAACCCTTCAATGTCTTCCAGACTTGAAATATCGGACAATGATGCCCTTGCTCGCTTTCTGGACAAACCAGGGGTCTGAAACACATCAACTGTATATTCTTAACTGTCCTGGGAAGTTCAGAGCACCAGATTTGGTGCTACATGAAGTTGCAGCAGCTCAGATAAAGTTTTAGTCTTTTTAAAAGCAAGAACGTGTACATAAATTTTGCCCTTTTTTAAAGCAGGAACATGCAGATAGGCACAGCAAACTGACCAAACTACAAGCTGATACTACATGCCGACAGATGACACACTTCAGGGTATGACATACCAAAAATCTACCCTTTGGATGGTTCATATCTCACCTGCTCTTCTGCACTTTCATCTTCATCATTATTTATAGAGGATGTTTCCATTTGTCCCTGTGTAAAGAAGGAAACTCATCAGGATACAAACATACTACCTCCTATAAACATCTCCCTTTGTACCAAATGGATCACAGACGACAATGACACTTTGAAGTTTCAAGTGCTGCTACTGATTACCGATTTAAGTCAACTTCTGTCACCTAAACTAGCAACCACTTCCAGTAATCTGGTTTCAGGTAATAGGCACAAAAGGCATTTTCCTGCCGCCCTGAACTGCACCAGCTGGCGTTTCAAAACGTCACGTCTCTACAAAGCCAGCTGTGCTCTACCGCAAGCCATCCACTCATTACCGTACCTGTAAAGCTGTTGCATGCCCTGTGCTTCCCCTCCTGCTCGCAAGGTCTCCTTGAGATGACACGGATACAGACATAGAAAATGGATGAGTGAAAAACCCTGAAGTCTGTGACCGTGATGAATGCAAGCTGCTAGTGTCCGTGTCTGCCCCTGAACCTAATCCATGGTGGCAGAGCACCAGATCCACCAAGTCTTCTTTCTCCCTGCACGTATCTGTTGGTATGTTTCTGAGAATCAGATACTGACGCAGATCCTTCACTTTCAATCTCATTAACTGAGGTCGCTGAAAGGCTGTTTCTTGCAGCAAGTGACAAGTGGAACATCTTCTCAGATTCTCTTGCAAGACTGAACAAACTGAGCAGAAATCCTTCTTGCAGTCACAACACACATGCTGGTTAGAGAGAAAAATAACCACTCAGTAAGTCACAGAAAACAAATACAGACCCTGCTCTTCTCCAGGCTATAGAATTTACTATTACTGTCTTAATCATCAATTCTGACATACATAATTTTTAGAATTTAAGTCTAGACAACTGCCCTGTCAAATAGTTCTGCAGGTGTTTCACAGCAATCTGTCACTTTTGCAGTACTGTTGTCAACTCATTTGAGGCTTCAATGAAAAACATGAGTAAAGCAACAAATGAAGTACTCAATGTTGTGGCTGTAACAAAACTGTGAGTTAGTTTTATGATATGGTAAAATAATGTTTCAGTATACTGTGCCACTTCTCTTCTCATGTGTAAAACCAGTGAAATCCCTGAACTTTAAAGAGCATACATTGTCTTGTTGCGGAGAACTCAGAGTAGGCCTTAAACTAGATGAATCACATGGTAAATACTTCCAAACACCCAGATGTCATTTCTGAAGGGAGTTTTGTTCTAAAGACTCACTGCAACACACAAAATCTATAATAGGCAAGACTCAGCAGCAATTGAAACAGTCGTCTCATCTGCTGTGAACACATCTGAACTCTTCAAGCTTTTCAGGATTTTAGTAAATTAGTATTATCTTCAGGAAACGTCCCTACACAACCCTTACCTCAACAAAGTGTTTGCCAAGCAAATGACAGGATGCAGAGAAAAGGTAAAAAACTAACAATCAACTGAGAAAAGAGACTTTGTGTTTATCTAAATGAGCTGCAATGAGGTCACTGAGTGGACAAAGTGATGCTGGTGAACAGTCATGATACAAAGAAATATTAACCATCTTAATTTTATTTATCTACATTAACCCCTTAACCTGCCTCCAAATGAAGAGGTTGTTGGAGCACAGCAGAACTAAACCTGGTCAGAAACCAAAGAGAACTACATGAGTGTTTCACAGAAAGAAGCTGTGACACTGTGCTGCAAGTTTTTTAGTTTTTCCATCACCCAGTTTGCTGATCCCAGTTCTCAACCACTGTGTTTGGCATCATCTTCAAACACAGATTTGTTTTAATGTTCAAGGCTCTGAAGCTAAGACATGTATCTTATAAATCAGAATCTGCTAATTTTTGGTCAGACCAGATCCAATGTGTCACTGATTAATGAACATCAGACTTCTCAACCTCTAATGCTGCCTGACAGTAATTTCCTGTGAGCTCAGAATAAGGCACTTGCTCCCTCCCTGGCCCTCTGCCTCGGATTTCCTTATCTAAGGAAAAACACAAGTTCATCCCCCAGTGCACTTACAGACCAGTTTGTACAAGCACAATTACTATGGAACAGGAAATACACTCACCTTTTTTCTGAATACTGAGAAGGAAAGCCCACAGGCTTTGCAGACTACATTAGTGCCTGCAGCAGCCGGGGATGGGTAGGCTGAGAAGTCTGTATTTGGTGTGAATCTGAAGGGGCCAGCTCCTCCCCCAAAACCAGCCTGCTGGCCACGGACAGCTCCAGTCCCCATGACTTCATTCAGCAACCCACAGCAGGAAGCCCACATGGACGTAGCTCCCGCCTGAAAATATTCACAAAGCAGACAAAGGGAATTAATATCAGGAAGTCCGCATCAGATGTGACTTCCTACTTGGCTCCATCTGTCATCATCCCAAAAGCACGTGGTGAGTTCTCAGAGCTGCAGGAATCCAGCAGGCTAACACCTGAACAGCCAGAGACCTCGGCTTCCCAGCTGCAAACCAAAGGAGGCAAGATTTCCTTCCCAGAGGCCCATGCCAGCACACAGAGCTTTTGCCTTCACAACTCCTTTTCTAGCAGAGTTCCACACAGAAAAGGTGAGGGATCTGAGGCGGCAATGCAACAGTGCAAAGAAGGATGAGACTAATGTCAGTCGTAGGTGAAGGGCAAAACCTGAAACAATGACAGGCAAGCAACCTGTCATCATCAGTCCAGAGATACCTCTTGCAGGATCTTCTCCAGAACTGAGCTTACATGACTCACAAGAAAACTCACTCTCTCTTTAA